>JAAVUA010000155.1:0-210312 GCA_014898875.1 Fusarium miscanthi
GGCATGGGAACTGGGGGTTGAAGATGGGGGCGGAGTAGTCAAACCATTTCAAGTAAAGTACAGAGACGAAAAGACTCAGCTGAGGTTTGTGAGGTGATTACGTAGTGACAGTTGGGGGAGTGCTACGGCATATTGCGGCTTTAATACCGGAGTTCATCTTGGCAATTGAGCAGAAGCTCATCTGGGATTTGAGTGAGTCAGTGAGTGAGGGAGGGGATTACCGCTAAAGAAACCGCGGATTTAGTGCATTTCCTCGGGTCTTCAGTGGGTCTACCTTAATCCCCCCCACTGAGCCACAACCAGGTCACCGGAGAAGTCTTTCTCTTTCGCTGCCCATCGCTTCCCCTTGCCGAATGCTGCCTTTGGTGACGGAGAAAATTTCAAGATGCGGAGTAAATTCGAAAGAGCCGCTTACTTGCTTGGATTCTCCAACTCATCGCCAAGAGACGGGACGTGCGGCTGTTGCATTGAGGCGTAAGGCACATTATCGTCATTATTGCCGTTGGATATGGTCTTGAAGGGGAGTTAGAGATCTCACTTATGATGTCTATCCCAAATGCAGCTTAAGGTAGACTTGATATAGATCTAGTGGACCTTTGAAATAGTTTATTTTGACCGTTAAGATAAAGGCTCGAAGCCATGCCAGATTGATGAGAAGCATATCTCGCTCCCATGCAACCGTCCACTCCATACGGGTCAACACAGGAGCCTCCTGTCCTCGAACAACCCAGCAAATCATGTCATACGCTGATCCTACCCGTCCCTGGCACACCTTAACCAGGGCTTATTTATCCTGTCGAGCGGATCCCAGTGACGAAACCCTGATGCCGCGTTGCCGAGTTGTAACTTGTAGATAATCCCCCTTCTCACTCGGCGCCTCGGGCAAAATTCCCACGAGATAAACAGCATAAAAACTCAATCTTGACTGGAGTAGAGAAACTGGGGCAGTATGGGGTATCTCTTACAAGTAACGTTGACGTCTGGGGCCCCAGATTCCCGCCCCATTACCGTCTTACATAAAAGGAACACAACTCCCTCTAGTCAACCTCATCCTCAATCTCATCCCAATTGCTAAATCGAGATGGCTTCGGAAATACAGCGCAAGAGATCTGTCGACGAGGTCGAAGATCTTGAAAAGCCAACCCAGCATTCTGAGCGAGTCGACAAGGAACTCGCACAATATGTCTCGGACGTGCGCATCAACATCTCGCCCGAGCGCAGTGCGGAGCTGCGAAAGATGATTGACAAGAGAGTCCTTGTAATCATGATCTTTACGTATTTTCTTCAGGCTATTGATAAGGGGACGTTGTCGTTTGCGTCGATTATGGGGTTGACTGCCGATACGGGGTTGGAGAATCCTGATGGGACTGTGTCTCAGCATGTGAGTTGCCAATTCTTTCCTTACATTCTGTCATGGACGGTATACTAATTGAGATTAGTTCTCATGGCTAACGACTTGTATTTACCTCGCTATCCTCGTTGTCGAATATCCCCAGAACTGGCTCATCGCCCGTGTGCCTATCGCGAAATACCTCTCCTTCTGCATCGTCGCCTGGGGAGCCTGTCTAGCCTGCCATGCTGCTTGTCAAGACTTCAAAGGTCTCGTTATCGTACGAACATTACTCGGTATCTTTGAGTCAGCCTGTCAACCATGCTTCGTTATCCTCTCAGCCATCTGGTACCGCCGTGAGGAACAAGCCTCCCGAGTCACCTACTGGTACAATACCTCACACCCTCTCCGTGCAACATCTCACTAACCGCTACAAGGTACATGATGAACGGCGCCCAACAGATTGTCGGTGGTCTTCTCGCCTACTGCTTCTCACTCATCAAAACCGGTCCTCTCAAATCCTGGCAATGGCTCTTCCTCTCCTACGGCGTCATCTCCGTCTTCTTTGGCGTGTTTGTCGGATGGTGGATGCCCGACTCCCCCATGCGAGCCAAATGCTGGACTGAACAAGAGAAGCACGAGATGGTTGAGCGTGTTCGTGATAACCAGACTGGTATCCAGAACAAGACGTTCAAGAAGGAGCAGTTTATCGAGGGTCTTAAGGATCCCCAAGTTTGGGGATATGCTCTCATCGCATTGTGCACAACACTTCCTACGTCGGGACTGGGTGCTTTTGCGAATATTATTATCAAGAGCTTTGGGTTCAGTACCCTCGAGACGCAGTTGTTGGCGATGGTGTTGGGCTTTTACATCGTTATTGTTCTGCTGTCTTCGGCTTGGCTTGTCAAGAAGACGAACCAGAACCTGTTGGTCATGCTTGGCTTCTGTATCCCGTGAGTTTATTCCTATTCTTCATCTTTGATCATAGCTAACAACTTAGTTCCTTCATCGGCACGATCCTCCTCATGACCCTCCCCAACAAGACAATGGCCCAACACATCGGCCTCCTCATCTCATACTACATAACCCTATCCTTCTGGTCCGCCCAAACCCTCGCCCTTTCCATGATCTCCCGTAATATCGCTGGCCAAACTAAGAAGACCGTCGCAGTCGCCACCAACTTCATTGTCTGGGCAGCTGGCAACGCCATCGGTCCTCAGGTCTTCCTCTCCTACGACGGACCCCGCTACTTCATCGCTTTCGCCACTCATCTCGGCTGCTACAGTCTTCTTGTGATTGTTATAGTTTCTTTGAGATGGTATCTTCGACGAGAGAATAAGAAGCGTGATGCGTTGGCTGAGTCGGGTGTTGCGGAAGCCAGTTCGACTTATACGGGACAGGCTTGGGAGGATCTTACGGATAAGGAGAACCTGAGTTTCCGTTACGTATACTAGGGGACAGGCTTTTTAAATAGGAATGTAGATGGGGCTATCTAGAAATAGGTACAACTGTGGTCCATTGAGAATGCATTCACTCTTGCAACACCCTTATTGTTTCTGAATTGTTTGTTATTGACTAACTAGAGTATGACGATTAAAGGCCTTTTGTTCACTCCGGCAGCCATATCTGATAATTTCCAGGAAACACGTGCGGTGACTTGGGGGATTGAATGGTGTAGTGACTAGGGGTTACCATGACCTTGGTCATGTTTCTCATGAGCCTGAAGACCCTCAATCTGATGCTCGAGAGAATTTAATAGAGGCCCGTTGGTTTGGTGAGATATGAAAATTGTTAAAGCCTCGCGTGCCAGGGAAAGAGATTGCAAAAGTGTTTCGTTTAATTCCGTGACTCTTGCAGACCTCATGTTCGAGATGAAGATCCTGATCCAGGATGAAGAGTTCATGCTATATCGTACGACCTCATTAGCATTGCGATCCCACCAATCCGGGTCAGACACAGTGCTCGCATCATATCTAATGATGCGTGCCATAGCCTGGGTACACCAAGAAAGCATATTGTCGTCTGGCAGGCCTTGAGCTGTAGCAGGGTTCGACAACTTTGCCCGGAACGAATAAACGAGCCGAAAATCTTCCATGTAATCCAACCTGGCAAGGAAAAGCTTGTCCAGAACCTCGGTAGCAGTTGGTTGTATCTCATCAGTAAGCATGCGACGAAGCTCATCGGAAAGCTTCCCCCAAACGACGTGAGTTGTCTTCTTGGGCCGTACATCAAACAAGGCGATGATAGCACCCAGCAGTTCCTTGACAGATTCTTCAGGCATGCCGTCGTATGTGGGCAGGCCATCATCGCCAGCTCGTATTCCCACTTTCAGCACACCAAGCTTATGGAGCCAGTAGAGGCGTCGATTCATTGCATCCAAGAAGTTCTTGCTCTGCGCCGGCTCGAAAGAAACATCCGCTGTCGTGCCATGCCCGGAAGATTGAGATTGATCCATTATGTCTGATCAACCAAGTTAGTCTGGACACGGAATGTGGTGGGTTGGGGAGCTCACCTTGTTCTCAGGCCGGCCGGGGCCAGGACGGCATTGCAGGAGGCGCTTCTTGTGAGAGGAGATAGAAAAAGAATGCACAATGATCCTTGAGCATAGAGTAATTGGATGATAGACTTTTATTGTCTTTGAGGTAGTATTGGTGGTTGTTGAGGCTGCGCAGCTCTGATGCTTTGGAGTTGTGATAGAGTCTGAGAGAAGAAGCCCTTGGGATGCAATTGGTATTAAGAAGAACACTAGAACTTGGAATACCCACGTGATCTTTGATTCAATATCCAAACATGTACTAAATCCATTACAAGTTTGTCTAAATACTGATTAGCCCAAGTTTTCATGTCTCCCCTTTCCATATTCTGAGTGAAAGCCAGGGACAAAGTCGCAAACCCAAGACTTGACCCCATTCTCAATCCTATAGAGCTCTCTAATATTAACATTGGATTCATCCGCAGTATGAGCGCCGGTGTATTTGGCCTCGTGAGGGTTGTCGTACTTCAGACACTTCTGCTCTATCTTGTTCATTTATTGACATTTCAACCCGCTCTAGTAGATGTGAACCATATCGACGACCGTGCTTGTGCAGAATATGACATCACAGAGATTAATACACTCCATTGTTGTATAGATGGATTATGTGAGATGTTTGCTGACAATGATATCAGTGGAAAGAATGTTTGTTTCATGAATGATTGCTTTGTCAATCGAGCACGACAGAAGGCGAATGGAAGAGCTTTGCTCCCAAGCTTCCGTGAACAATATCCTTTGTCCTTGTTACGCACTAAGGTTGGATACTAGCCACTGATGGTAATCAACTGGCCAAAAGCTGTGATGCTGAAGTCACCTGTCTCTGAAGGAGAGCACCTTGTCAGGGGTGCATAGATGTTGCTCTGATCTCAGTGTAACTGCCAAGGAGTCGCTGAGAGTGAACCAACCTCAATTGCAGTGACGAGTCTATCGATTTCTCCATAGTATCCCTCGATATAAATTATGCTCCTTGTACGGTCAAGTTCAACCCATCGTCTCAAGCAACCTAGACACGAATACAACTTGCTCACGCATTTCCTACACAACGTCATCCTCACACAGTCCTATTTGTTATCCATTTTCACCTTACAGAATGCGTCAGTCAAATACCCCAGATACTAGACATAAATACTGGGAGTGCCGACGGCCTATCAGTCGTCGTGACCTTGAGACTTGTGATACCCTCAATAATGTCAGCCAGATGACATGTAGGATGTGCGGCTACCAGATCGACGGGGTGATGAAGGTGAAGGCTGTGGACAAAGATGGCCACTACATCGGGCAGCTCTACAGCCACGACTATCTGTATGGCGAGACGATTTGGGAGTATGATGAGCCGGCTATAAGTGACGCGACGACCAACGCAGCTACGAGTTGAGGAACTACAAACGAAGCGACCAAGAGCGGACCGAGAACAAATGGATGCATGACCAACGGATTGAGAACTAATGGGAGGGAGTATTGTTGAAGCGACCATACGGGAGTCATAGGAGGCATTTACTCCGGCATGGGCAGGTTTGAAGACAGATGAGCTTTCAGCAAAAGGGATCGGTCATACACAGTTCATAGCCACGAGTGCTTGTTGTTTCCTCATAAGCCTAACTTGGACATAACACTTCTATATAATAAATAATAGAACGATTGGGCCTTACTTGTATAACGATTACACTTGTGACTAACGGTTTAAAGAACACAAAAACGAGTCATGGGCGGTACATACTCTGTGATCGTCATATCCCACGACACTGCATGGCCGTTTTTAGGTCAGTAGCCTCACAGGCTATGGATATTCTGATGTGAGTCGAGGGTAGAGTCAACTTAAGGTCGCTGATTGACTTTGTCAAACAGACAGTGACTTAGGAGTTGGTTTATTTGTCTCTGCGCAAAGGTCGTATGAGCAACGCTGAAGAGAAGCAGCTCTCTGTCGCATCGTCACTGCTAGATACAAAGCTGTAGTAATGGAGTAGGTTAATCTATCTATTTGGTTTGGTTGTGAATCGGTCGTTTGTTCTTTCCCTACTGCCTGTTTGTATAAGTAACGCTCCTTGTCCCTCCTACGGAGCCATCAACACACAAACAACATCACAATCACACAGTTATACCTTTTATTATTCACTTTCAATCTTACAAAATGCCTCGGTTGACAACACCACATCCACGACACATGCACTGGACTTGCCCCGGTTGCCCACCGGGAAATAGGAACGTCAATGTCAACGCGACAGAATGTCCCGCTTGTCATTACGAACTCGCCTCTTTCCAACCCGAAGAGCGGGGACGGATCGAGGCTCTGGATAGGCATGGTTTGACTATCGGAGAGCTTGTTGATTACGTGAACGGTGTGGCGACTTGGTACTATCTAGATGCGCTTGTCACCACTGGTCCAACTATGAATGATACTATTAGGGAAGAAGAGATTAGGAGTGGAGGGAGGACGAACGGTGCGACAACCAACGGAGCGACGACTAATGGAGGGACTACTTATGGAGAAACTACAGACGAAGACGCTACGGATGAAGACACGTACGTTGGGAGAACGAACGGAGGGAGACCCAATGGAATCACCACAAACGGAGGGACCACGAATGGAGCGACTACGAATGGAGCGAGAACTAATGGAGCGAGGACCAATGGAGCGACCACAAACGGGAATCGGGAGAGGCGATATTGACACTTCTACAACGTCTATTCACTCTGGGGCCGGGAATCAGCAGGTTTGGAGATGGGTTTTCAGTAATTAGAATAGATCATGGTTCGCGATCACGAATGCTTCTTATTTGTTCATCAATGTCTGTCTTAGACATAATACTTCCACACAATAAATGATAGCACGACTTGGAACCCGGGAAGTTACTAGCTCTTGCGTTAAGTATAGGAAGCTTGATGTCGCTGATCAACTAAGTCATCAAGACAGTGATCAGTCGGTTGTTTTGTCTCCAAACAAAGGTCGTATCCATGAAGAATGCTGAAGGATGCAGCTTCAGTGCACACCGTCACCGTCAGATACTAGGCTGAAGCACTGGAATAAGTGAATGGATTGCTATGGTTGTGATTCGTTTGTCGCCTATTTCCCACTGCCTGCTGGTATAAGTAACGGTTATTGCAACTCTCCACAGAGCCCCAAACATACAAACAACTCACAACCACATCCAAACTTTTCTCATTATCTACATTCGATATGTCCGAAGAAGTGGATAGAACGAGCGAACATACACACTGGAGATGCATACGTTGTGCCAATGCCAAAAGGCGAAACTGCGTCAACAAAATGGCCGATAGGGCATGCGCAGAATGCAATACCGATCGTCAACCTGGTGCGGCGGCCCTGGACAAAGACGGGAGGGTTATCGGACAACTCACAAAGATATATAAAGAACTCTGGTCGTGGAATCCCAAGAAGTTAGGTCCAGAGGATATTAGTGGAACGGGAATGGGGGAGGGAAAGTGATCAAGGCGAGGTGCTGAAACACCCAAGCCCATGACAACGATACAAGATTACAGCCATGGGATTGCAAATTGGAGAACACTTCGGATGGGCGGTATCTTTGAGATTTGCGCATGTACCAAGTGAAGACAACTTTCTCTGTCCTGCAAAATCCAGGCTCAAGTAGATGTGAACAGCCACAGTGACTCTGTGCAAAACATCGACGAATCGATGCGCAAGGACTACCATCCCATGCGCGCGACCTCTAACCTCTTCGCGCTAAGATCATTATATCTCACCCACAACATGGTTGGAGATGGTAAAAATGGGGGTTTGAAGTATTCAGGGTGTTACTATTTTGGTTTCAACCAAGAATCCCCTCTAAAGTCATATATCGAGGAGCTCCATCACAAACATGGGCATTCAGGCTTGATGACTGTAGTATACACGCCGTATCGTATTTCTTGGATTTTAGCGACTTTGTCAACGTTACATGCATAAAAAGATCAAGCTTTGTTCCATAAGGATGTAACCCGGCGCCATAGTGACAGTGCTGCAGGGAATATGTTCAAAGACTCACAGAGTCAATGAAAGACTTCTCTTCGGCGACTACACTGATTACGTGTCTGGTGTTGTTAGGCACGGGGTCATTTGAGCCGCAAACGCGAGCAATCACTGAGTGCTCTGAGGGTGATTCATATTGGTGCATGTGTAACTCTTATCTGCGAATCACCTCTCGCTCACACAATCGCCTGCATGGGCTCATGTATATATCTGGGCAGGGCTTCACCTTTCCCTCCACTAACTCATCAATCTCACGGCGAATCACCATCCCAACCCTGCAATCACTTACACCAACGACACACCCATTTCTCCACCACAGCACTATAACGTACATCCACATAATGTCAGAGAATGTTCAAAAGACAACAACCCAAGTTCGGGGCGATCACACAAAATGGCAGTGCCACAAAATGATCAATGAGCCAGGCCACACCAGATGTGTTGCCACGATGAGCATGAACGTCGACACATGTACACATTGCGGACAGCGTCGCGGGAAGAATGCGGTTGCTTTAGCTCAGAACGACGATGTGTTGGGTAGCCTTGTTGACTTTGAGGCTGACGGAACAGAGAAATGGCACTATAATCTCAAGGTGAACGGCGTCCACAATTGAGCCTGTTCGGGCTTGATAGGGTGAACATAACGTATCGGCGTTCATTGATTCAGCATAGAAAGAGATTATAAATTGAATACAAATACCTTTTGCTCCTCTTATTCTTCGTGTCGCTTATCTCGTACTTCCTTGCTTGTTAACCAACCCCGATATACTGCAATGTCTGCCCGCGTTAACGCACTCATGTCTGGTCCTGGGCTGAAGCCTGGCCGCCTGACACTTATCGTTCGCAAAGATCACACTAAATGGGAGTGCACCGAGAAAGTTGGGCATAACGACCAAGGAGAGACTCTTGAATGTGGAGAGGTCATGAAGATGAGTGAGCAAGTCTGTAAGAAATGCTGGTGTATTCGCAGAGTTGGCGCAGCTGCGCTGACCGAGGATGAAGTGTATCTTGGTATGCTTGCTTTTATCACCAAGGGAATCAACGAGTGGTGGGAATATTACCCGGAACTGCAGGAGAGCGAAGAATAAACTCACTGAGATTGCATGCTGCGAAGGTATGGGGCAATCGTGAGCAAACGGATTAGACTGAGGTAGTGAATACAGGTAGTAAGGCAAATAGTGATACACCGTCGGTAGTCCACTGATTCATGGTTGGAATGGGCTCAGCGTAGGCAAACCCAGTGAAAAGATGTTTTTCTGACAATGAATACTACTCCTGAATCCAAGGCCAAGCCAGATATAATAACGTCCCTTCGCCCAGTGACCACTCACTCAAACAGTTCACCCAGAAACATCTTACCACAACAAGAAACAATTAAACCTCTTGATCTATAAACATCACAACCGACACAGTCATGGTCTCTCCATTAGTCACAACCAAAGTCCACGGCGTTCACACTCACTGGCGCTGTATGCACAAGACAGACGAGAACGAAAACGGTTGCAATACGCAACTTCAGATGACCCAAGAACAATGCACCAAATGTGGCAGTAGTCGCGAGAAGGGCTCTTATGCTGAGAAGCAGGATGAAACCCAGATTGGGTATCTGGAGTCTTTTGATGCAGAGGGTAAAGCAGTTTGGCGCTATATCTTCGCTACCAACGGTTGTAGTTAATAGGTGTCGGTTCAAAGAGGGCATGGTTTAGAGGCTCCGATTCAGTGTATACGGACACTATAAATTACACTCAATACACCCCCAACTTTCTTCTCAATACTCTCTTTCTAACACAAAGTGCCAACCCGCTCAAAACGTACTTCACATGCCTTTCAAGACACTCACACACGTCGTCCGCGGCGATCACACTCACTGGCGATGTAACAAACTTGTCACTGGAAACAATTGCGTTGAGAAGATGCCCATGGCTGAAAAGACCTGCAGTGTCTGTGGTATAGACCGTGGGATTCGCGCAATTGCCCTGGCGAGTAATGATGATGTGCTAGGGGTGCTTGCTTCCGTTGACTCGGAGGGTAGGGAGATGTGGTTTTATAACATCACGACAAATGGGACGTCGTAGTTGAAGGAGATGGACTAGGATCTGCAAACTTGTGGTTGGCTGTCGTGATACTGGCAATCTAGGGTCATGATCTGGATTTATGCAGACTGTATATAATACACAATAGCTCGCACTACCGCACGCCGCGCTGACCATACTCAATCAAATGCACCAAGTCTCTCATGCCCATCGCCAACTGCAATAACACAGTCAATCTATTCGAGGGAATTATCTTGCGTTGAAAGCGCGAAGCTAGGAATGCGGACGCTCGTGATGCAGTCGACTCGAAGCTTTGGACTCTTGTCACGGAGGATTCTTCGGGCGAAGAGAGAAATGGGATCGCATTTAGTATGAAGTTCCGCATCATGATGCACGGCGGTTATACAGTCTCGGAAACCTTCCACTGCCTCAAACGGAGCTTCGATTTGAGGGGATTTCATATGTAGCATTATGAACTCGGCTGCATTTCGCTCTTGAATCTCAATACTCAACCCCAACATCTTCCCCAGACTATCCAGTACACGTTTAACCAACACTCGCAAATAAAACACAAAGATCTGAAGCCTTCGCAGGTTCATATAATCGAGTTAAAATGCCTCTCATGGAACGTACAATCACTGTTCGCGCTGAACACACCCATTGGAAGTGTATGAGACCTGAGCGTAACGGGGGCTTCTGCAATACAGCAATGGCTATGTATGAGAACCAGTGCAGAAAGTGTGCTTCTATTCGTGAGCCCAGATTTGCGTATGCCATGACTCGGGAGGGGCACAAACTTGGAGTTCTTGGGAGTGTTGACATAGATAATGTCGAGATGTGGCATTACGAATTGGAGACCTAGAATGACGACTCCTGATGGGTGTTAGTCGAGTGGTTAGCAGGGATGTGCGTTGGACACTTGAGCTACCTCGAGATTGTGACCAATGGAAATGAATCATAGCTGTATTTTATAAAGAACTTCATTAGAGCTATTTCTAAATCTCAGCTCTTAAGACTGCATCACCAAGCTACCCCAGCGGACGCATCCAGCCCATTCCCCAAACTAATTCCCGTTTTCCTCGTATTCATATATCACGTCACCTTCAGTGAACCTCTTAACTGTCCTATCCACAACTGGACCGTCTAAATCACCATTGTTCGGCTTCGTGTAAACCCAGATTTCTTCACCTCGAGCCGCAAAATCCTCAAGCCTTCCGATGTCGTTCCAATCCGAACTCAGAGCTACAGTCCCCCTGCCTCGGAATTGATTGCATTCAGGACATCTCTTGATTGGCTTTCTGATGGCGCGGCCTTCTTTGTCTCGACCATGCTGGAACATCTTGTTGACTGGGCAGAAGTCGCCGTTGGCTTTGGAAATGCACTGCCAGTGTGTATGGTCGGCGCGAACGGCATAGATTGGAGCCATGATGTAGCGGTTGTGAAAAGAGTGTGTAGATATTGGTTGGTGAGTTGCTGAGTGTTGGTTGCTTCGACACGAGGTGGTACAACGGCGGCAACTTATACCGAGCAACATTGGGGAGTCATGATTAATCACTCGCTCAGTGAAGGAGATTGATTCAGATTAGAGTCAATGTAAAGAAGAAAGTAGTGATAGAGGCGTGGCTGTGACGCTGAATACATGGGAGTCGCTTCAACCGCAAAGCAAACTCCCGTCAATCTGTGTCAGCCAGAGGACGGCGTTGCTGCCACATCATAGACTCATACACACACAAAAGAGCACTAAACACCGTAACCGTAATATCTAGACCTCCTTTGTTCTTAGATTCCTTACACCCAGGTCTGGGCTGGCTCATGATACGACCAAACCTCCTTTCTCTGCCAACCATCTTCTTCATACAGAGCCACTTCTCAGTCGAACAATAGCATTTACTACACAGTAAATATATCGCTTACGGCACATATCCAAATTTCTCCGCGTGATATGGCTGTTTCACTTATCTCAGGGTTGCTTTCAAGCTTGTCAAGAAGCCTGCTGATGAGGTTATTGTAAGTAACTCTTTGGAGGAACGAAAGACACTAGAAATGAACATACTACGGGACAGAATAACACCAATGCAATATTATTCGAAGTTGATAACTGTTCAGAGGGTGTAAGGTTGTCGAAGGAAGCTTGGGACTCGGCGTCATTGTTAAGAGGTATTGTTCATGCAAGTCACGATATATGTATGGTACTTCACGACCACAGAGCCCTGTCTATTTAGCGCATAAAACTCAGCGCGTGATTATTCAATGTAGACATGGTTTGTATGAAATATTTAGGTCAATTGCGATTGTATTATTCACTCACCGAACAGTCTCCTCACTATCCTCGAACGTAGGTAGTGCTAGCCCTCGCCTCCGAGAAGTCCATAGTCTCTGGCTCACACAGCTTCCAGACTGGGTTCCCATGTGAATCCATTCCCTCAAGTTCCCCTATCTCATCAATGTCAGCGCTCAAAGCCTTTGCTCCCTCAGCCAGTTCAGCGTCGCACCTTTTGCAGCGCTGGTCGCCAACGCCGTTCATCTTGGTGCAGGTTGGGCTCATGCAGAGCCAATGGGCGACATTACTTTCAGTAGACATTTTTACTTTGGCTGAAGTAAGTAATGGGAGATTGGAGAGGTCTGTGTTGTTAGGTTTGTGTGATTTGGTAGAGTGCTTGATACCCCGTGTATAAGTCGGGGGAAGCTTGAGATTTTTATACATAATTGCAAGGCTATCGAAAGTACTCTGTTCTCTTTCAATAATTGTTGTAACTGAGTGTAGATGTTCAGCAACCTTGTTCCGTGTAACGGGACCACGTGCAGCGTGTGAACAATAAAGGGAGAAGCGTGAACGGCTCATATGGCAGTCCGATGTTCTGGGCATGATCTGAGTTAGTATACTGATCAGGTCCCCAGAGACATTGAAGGCAGATTGCGATTGGTTTTATCTCTGCTCAATGTGATGCGTACTTAGCTGTAAGAGACAACTTGTTCTACGCGCAAGGTCATGGTGTCACGACACAGAAAGCAAGTAGACACATTCGTCAAATCAACTTATTTTCTTTCCAGTGGCAAAAGAAATTAAGAAGCTCCATAACACTTCCTCCATAGGCTGAAACTGATGAGTATAGCTACCATGTTCAGTCAAAAATGACATTATATGCCCAGTTTTCACTGCCATCTTCATTAGGCCAAAGCACCCAAACCCGTCCTTCTTCCCCAGTCCAGAATTTTCTCTCCCCAAGGTAGGCTATCGCACCATGGCCACGCTCATTGCCGCACTTGGAACAGATCTTGCTGTATATGTCTTCATTCGTCCCTCCGCATGGCTTGCTGTAGGGTTGATTTGAATCTCTAAAGTTGCATTCCCATTTGGCGTTCTTAGGGACGAAGTCGTCGCCCTCTTCAGTCACCATGTATGCGTTTGGAGGACAATCTTGTGTTGAAGACATCGTGCACAGATATGAGTATAGTAGTGATGTAGAGAGATAGTTGTTGATGTTATTGCTGTATTGCTGAGTGCTGTATGCTTGGAGAAGTGGTCATGTCAAGTGGGAAAGACTCTCAACTTATACGTGCTGAATACAATTGTTTCCTCACTGGATACTAATCAGAGAGTTATCATGCTTGAACAGCTGTCATGAGAATTGAAGACATTGATGCACAGTCACTCTACAGCGACACCCTCTTGCTCGCTTCCCGATATTCACATTCAGAGCTGATGTATTTCTCACAGACACAGTAGGTATCCTGAACCAATTACGTATCCTCCGGCGATGTATCGTCTCAATGCTACGTCAAGGTTCTAAGTTGTTAGCTAGATGTGTTATTTGCAGCAGAGATTTATGGCCGAGGGCTTAAATCAGCACATAGAACTTAGCTACGTCAAGGTAGCTGAGAGTCACAATATTCTTTAAAAGCGAGTTCACTACGCCACAGAAAGAAGCCGTCCCATCGGATCAATTCAATATCTGCGCCATTTCCTACTGAGTCTCCTCTCAGACATTTACATGACTAGTATATGAAGCCCAACTTTCGCTTCCTCCACGTTGAAAGGTGTACGACCAGACTTCAGTCCCATCTGCCTCAATGCCACAAAGCTCCCAACACCGCCCCTTTTCCCCCTTGTCAAGCCTCTCCCTAACGTGCGCGATTGCAGCAGAACGTAAAAATAAACATCTGGCGCAGTACTTGTTCCTTATATTCTCATTGACGTATCCGCATTGGGCTTCGATGGCCCCGAATTTGCATGTCCAGGAGGCGTTCCCTGGGACGAAGTCGTCACCTTCTTTGGTTATGGCGTAAGCACTCTGAGTGCCCCCTCGTGCTGCAGACATTTTGTATTGGTGTAAGTGGTGTGAAGAAAATGGTAGTTACTGCATTGTTGTGCTGGGTGTGAGGACCGGTCATGGACCATGGCAAGGCTTGCAACTTATACGCATGGGCGATAGGCTAGTCCGCGCAATATTATCACAGAGTAAATATGTCCAAGTCACTGTCATATTAGTACTCCAACAGTTGACGCATCTTCACTCTATCAAGACCTACAGTCAGCCAGTTCCCCGTATTCACAGTCAGAAATGGATGGCCATCAATCACCCACTCCAGCTCCAAGTAAACCTGCCCTTACAAGGCACATTCGCAAGTCTGCCAAGCATCCAAACAAGTTAGGAAGCTTAAAGTCGAATGTCTCACGCTTTATCCTATGCAATACAGGCGCTATTCGTGACCTCGTCGAAGTCTTCGATGCACGCCTCAGTGTAGTGTCGCCACGAACTTGAGAACCCGCGCGAGTTGACAGCGGCAGCAACGAGTAGGAAAAGACTGTAAGCAATCAAGCCAAGGAAGATTAGATCATGCCGAAACTCTGTGCTGTATTCCATCTATTGTGAATTGAGGACTTTGGCAACCATACCCCTCTTCCTCTTTCTATCACTCCCACCACCCGCAGCGCTCCCGTTGGCATCTCCTTCGCCCTCCGGCTGTTCCTGTTCACCCGACTCCTCGAGAACCTCATCATCTACCTTCTCTTTCAACTGATTCGAAACCCACCTTTCCACATGGATAGCTTTAAACCCATCATCAGTCTTCACCCTCTTCTCCACCCTATTAATTCCACCACTATCACCAGTCCCTGAAGGCACAGGCGGACTATTCCCGGGGAGGATTCCAACAGCATAATCAGAGCCTACTGATGCAGGGCGACTATTCGCGGGATTGATCCCCTCGATGCCACCAGACCTCCAAGACACAGGCGGGCTGCCATCGGCATAATCCAGCGACGGGATTCCCTGGCGCATCCGATCTAGAGTCTCATCATCAGGGTAGAACCAGTACTCGTTGCCGCGCGGGTCCACAGACTGCAGCCACCTGATCTGCCTGTTGTTGGCGCCGAGAGCGATATCAGCATGTTGTCGCTTCCTCCCACATGAACTGCACCTGGACTTTTCCAGAGAATTGATGGTATTGCAGGTAAAGTCCTGGCATTTCCATGCAAGGTGGTCTATGCGAGTGCTGAGGGTGGATCCTACAAAGCTTCTGGGTGCGTAGGGGGGGTCTGGAATATCCGGTGGTGGAAGTTCTTGAATCTCCCATGGTTGGTGTGGAATAACTGGTGGTGGGAGGTTTGGAATGTCTGGTGGTAGGACGTGTGGAATATTCCATGGCGCGAGGTCTGGAGTACTCAATGGTGGGAGATCTGGAGTATCCGGTGGTGGGAGATCAGGCGGTGATCTATCTGGCCTTGTTGGTTGCATGATGTAAGGTGATGATGGAATGTACTTGGTATGTCTGCTATGTTTTTGACGATGATGGTGGATCTGTAGTTGGTGAATGAAGAAGATGGAGATGACGAAGATGAATATGATGAAGAAGAGAAGAAGAAGGGAGTTGCTGAGCCCATGGGTTGAGGTATTGAGAGAAACTGGTCGGGCAAGAGCTTGTGCTCTGGAAAGAGCAAGACATGATGAAGGATCAAGTGACTGACAAAGTCTTTGGTTGTCTATTTCGAGATACGGAGGGTGAACCCGTCTGATAAAGCCAATTTAAAGGGGCTCTGCCTTCCAGCAGATATCACACAGAACTCTGATCACCAGTAGCTTCACGTGCAACTCAATCTTTGCGGCCATGGAGAGACGAAGCCATCTCAGGAGAGTACAGTACTTGCCCATTTGACGACATGAGGGAGGTGCAATTGACAGGACGCTTGGGGAAGAGAGCAACCGAGCCATGGGAAGGTGAGGCACAAGAGATATCACAAGAAGGAGAACCAAGAAGAGATCAATGGGGCTTGATCGCGATGACTGGAGGAGTAGTGGGACCTGGGACGACAGAGCTAGTTCCTGTAATGACCTGCTGCGCCTCTAAAAGGGGAAGATCTCCAAAGCCCAAGCGTTGAGACAGATGATAATCATGTATCGAAATAGCGAGAGTAATCAAGAGATCACCAAGTGACATCGACAACATCGGAAAAGACTCGCGTAAAGCAATCAGTGTTCTTGAGTCCTGCTCCGAAGCAGAGACTGGGCTGCATCAAACAGCTGTTCTTGGGCATGTTTCCTCTAAGACAAAGCAAACTTATCCTCTATCATCACCAGCGATATTGTCATCCGTCCAAACCATCCTCAATAGTAGGTACTCAATCAAGATCAAGGCCCCCCAGTAGCAAAGGAATCTTAATATCAGCACCTGGCCGATCCCGATCTCGATCCCTGTCCTCTTTCTCATCCTTCGCATCACCCCCTCCAACATCATCTTCCAAAAAAGACCAATCCGCATCCCTAGCAATACCCCCAGCATCAGGACCAGGCGGCGCAAACAAAATGCCCATGATCCTGTCCGAGGCCATCGTCAACGACGCTTTGGAGTACAGCTCCTTCATCGCCTCGGCGCTCTCGATATCAAACACGAGACCGGCGTTTTGCTTGCCGATAGGAAGATGGGCACAAACATTAGCTCGTCCAGGTTTGACAGAGTTGATGTCGACGACTTTAAGACCGAGAGTTTTGCCGTGCTTGTCGCGGACGACTTGGAGCTTGAGGGAGTCGACGTAGCGAAGAGGGTCTTCCGGGTTGGTGGCCTTGCGAGGATCGGGGGGGACTATGTCGACGTGGCGCTGAGGGCCTGGAGATTGGGAGAGGATTGAGGAATGGGAGGGAGGATGGTGTCGAGGGAGGTGGTCGACAGTACGGGCGCGGTTTCGGCCGGTCGGGATGGCAATGGGGGTGGAGGGCTTGAGAGGTGAAGACTTCATCTTGTCGGTAGCCATGGCTGATGTTGAAGTGCGATATGAGAGTTGACAGAAAGATTGTTGGGAGAGGAGATGATGCGATTTGGCAGAGATGTGAGTTGGCATGCTGTCAGTCGTTGCCACTGTCGTTCACAGCTCATGCAAACAATCGCAACAATAGCTTCAATGACTCCATTCACTGCAGCAGCATCACGTGGAATGCAATGGAAAGTAACCTTGATGGGTCACAGAATTGTTGTTGCGATGCCGTTTGCTTGAGCATGTTTGTTCCCGATGCTCCTTCTTCATGGCCTTGAGTCGTACGCAGTACCCATTGATACCGACAGTGACAATCGCCTTGAGAACCATGTAAGCATCAACACCATATTTGCTGCCCTCACGCCCTATACCAGAGTGTCAAATCTACAAACAACCAGTCTTTGTTCCTCTCCAAGAAGTGTTTGTACTTACGGAGCAGCCGAATCTGAGATGACCCCAGTATTGATGGCCACCGTACCAAACTCCAATCTCTCCTGCACGCGATGCGACCTCGCTAGGTTGTTTGCCACGATATAGGAAGCCAATCCGACATCCGACTTGTTCGCCCGCGCGATAACCTCGTCTTCTGTCTTGAACTTGGTCAACGCCGCGAGAGGTCCGAATGTCTCTTCGTATGTCACGGTCACGGTATCATCAGCATCGCCTAAGACTGTCGACTGGAAGAAGTTCTTTCCGAGATCAGGTAATCGCTGGCCGCCTAAGAGAAACGTTGCTGTTTTCTTGAAGGCGCCTTTGACATGCTCTTCGACCTTGTCCATACTCGTTGTCATTGGGCCGTGTGTCACTGAAGGGTCGGCACCGTTACCAACTTTGAACTTTCCGACTTCCTCAACTAGTCGCTTGGAGAATTGATCGTAGATTCGTTTCTGGTCGTAGATCCTATTGGTGCACACGCAGGTCTGGCCGGTGACCTTGTACGTAGCAATGATGGTGCTGGAAACCACGGTCTCGGTATCGTCGTCAAACACGATGAACGGTGTGTTGCCTCCAAGCTCTATAGATGGCCTCTTGAAAGTATCGGCTGACTGCTTCGTCATTTAGACCAATGCGCTCGATAAGGACAACAAGAACGTTCCCGGGGAAAGGTGTCACTCCATCCATCTTGAGCACAATCGTACACACAGCGGCAAGCGCAGCAGCGACTTTCCTCGCAGCCATCGCCAAAGATAAATTTCAAGGCATGATCAAACGACAAAGAGCAACAGGCTGCTCGATCGCCTGAATTCTTGGATTTGGCTGCCAAAGCGGGACAACGTCACCAAACAGCCTCGACGCCTCGGCGCCTCTTCCGCGAATCACTCAAAGAACCCGACCGAAAACATTACCTCCCCTTCAGTATCCGCTTTCGCCTTCCCGTTCTCCGCAACAATGATCTTTACAATGCCAATATTGTGCTCTAGGAGTAGCCCTGCGATTTCGTGAATTACCCTGGCGCGCCGGCGACCTGATTGAGCGCGCCATCAGGGAAAGCAGTTCGAAGCCGCGGAGATGGCGCTGTTGACGTCGTCGACGGTGCATTCTAGTGCTGAGCCGATCATTTTGTTTGTCGCCGGGTTGTAGACGGGGAGGGTCTTGGAGAAGATGAAGGCGGGTCATTCGCCGTTGATGAAGGGCCGGCTTTCGAGGAGGAGCGAGGGATCTTTGAGTGCTGAGGCGAGGGATGGAATTGTTGGCGGTGTTGGATACAGGTGAGCGGCAATCGAGGCAGGTGACGGGTATTGCTATACGGCGATCGCGAATGATGGTCTCCTACGTCTGGCTCGAGATGGAGTTGCGAAGGTGTCGGGCTGGCGAGCCCATCATGAGCAGTTGTAGCTTGATGTTTGTGGGAAGTTCGTGATTCGGGGAAGACCCCGGGGACCGCTGAACAGAAAGGAGAGGAGAATGAAGTCTCACAAATTCTGTCAGAGCTTTTGCTGCCGCTTTCCTTCGTAATACACCGCCCAAGAGTTGCCGCTATCGAGAATCTCGGCTCTGGAAGCCGATGCTGAGTTCAGCGCAGACCTCAACCCGAGATAGAGTTTTTGGTCCATCACTCTCCACGCTGCAGATGAAGTAGGTGTTATCTCTATTTAATGGAGTATTTCCACTTGTGGTTGTTAAAGGATTTTCGCCCAGCATGTGACCATCAGCTACGTAGTGAATAGTTTCTTATGCCTAGAAGGGTCACCACAGACAACTTTCTCCATACCACTATATCCCATTTATCACTTAGATAAGAGGTCTTAAGTATTCTTGCTGTTGTGATGTTGTCAAGGAGAAGTTGATTGTCTAGCCCAAGCGTGTTGCTTGTGCCCAACACTTACCTCCCTTGACTCCTCACTTATCATATTTGCGAGTGAGATATCGAAGGGAGATTGCAGGAAGCAAATATTCTGCTTCGACACTATGGGCCGTAAATATGAGCGACAGTTGCGTCGCAAGTAATCATACACTCACAGCAGACAACTTCCTCCATGCCGCTACTTCTAAGTTCGGAAAAGTTTTAGGCATGCTTTTTTTTAATTTAGGATACTTTTATGGGCAGCTTATGATAAGTTGTAATAAGTTTAGAGTTCCTGTCTCAAAGATGAGGCCTGCTCCTGGGACCTTATTGAGTCTTTCGACTTCAAACGCGAACCATCAGCGCAGAATTTGATTCGGAGTCTTTGTTCCAAGTTCCCCTCACTGATACAAGCTCTCAACCACGCATCCCAACTGCGAATAACACATCTGACTCATAGCTTAGACATTATCCCAAAACGCCCGGCCAATTACTATAGGACAAATTCTCATATTATGAAACCTAGAATAAGATTTATTTGCTTCCCACCATGCTCGGTATAAAAAGGTGCATATGTGCAGAAACTTTTCAAGGCTCCCAACGTCGAGTACAGACCAATCAATACAGAATCTTCACAATCCGCGGCCATGACTCAGCTAGAAGGCGCCGACGAACCCATCCATCCCTCGCTGATAGCTGCGACTGCTGCTGCGACTGAGGCTGCAAGTCAAGGAGATCAGGCCCCTCTCCCAGCTAATCCTATTCCTCAGGCCTCTCTACCGGATTATGCTCCGGAGATTGACGAACCAGGCTGGGAGCATCGCACACCATGTGAACGACGCTTCATAGCGGCGTGTAAGTTCTTTCCCCTGTGTGATCTTGATTCCAACTACTAACGGCATCAAGTTAGGGATGTGGCTCTCCTCATGATAGAAACCACCGACCGGGACCGATGGCAAAACTATGTAATCCCCCTCGCGAAAACCGACGACCTCGTCATGACCGCCATAGCATTAGTTATTTCGAGCAACATACTGTTTCCGGATATCGAGATTTTCGCCGATCCATATTTTGTACACTTTGGAAAACTTCTGGACGCGAGAACAATGCAGGGCCGTATCAGCACCGATGAAAACTGAGAGACTCTTCTCGCTCTGCTGATCGCACTTCTTTCTCAGGTCAGCAAGCCTGATTCGAACTTCGTCTTGATCGAGTCCAGGTTGCTTGACGCGATGGAAGCTACCAGGCCTAGTCCAAGACCTGATCGTCCGCTGCATTCTACTCCGGAGGGGAGACGCGTATCCCTCAGGCTCTTCCTCCTCGCTGAGATGGGGCTCATGAAGAAGAAAAGAAGAGCCATTGTTACAAACGAGCGCCGGTAGTGGTTGGTACCAGTCACCTGACCAGCCCTCTTATGTTCCCTGTTAACCGTTATCATGTATGATACAAATCCATAGCAAACAATTGGCCCAGACATTAATATCTCAAGCCTATCGTTATCAACACCAAAACCACTAGCACCGCTAAACATTTCCAAAAAGGTAATTATCTCGCTGCCTCACCAATCGGGAGGGCATACTTCCCGATCCCTGCAATCTCCCCTCATCTCACGCACAAACATGATAAGTGAGGAGTTCAAAAAATACATAAAAGACCGTCATGTATGACGCCGACCTCGCTTTTGCTGATCTAATGTGCGATATGAAGAATTATTTCCTCATTGGGACCACTGATCCCGTGGCCAGACGCCTTTATTTCAGTGACCAATGGGATATAGTGCATTCTTCATCATACTGTGGGGATCGATAGTGTGTTGTTCATTGACGTTGCAAGGGGACAAGTTTGGCTTATCTAGCCACGGCATTCTAGTTAGCGAGGGCCGGTCACGTTTGGGATTGGGGAGATGGGAGATACTTGGCTGTCTAACTGCTGCATCTGTCGTTGGTGGAGAGAACAAGCTATCCTTTCACAGAGCATCAAAATGTTGATTGAGAACAAGTATAGATATAGTTAATGGTTCAATGATCCTTCTAGAATGTCTCAAATGGTGATATCAGCCCAATATCTCTTCATGCATCATACCAAGTCCGGTAGGTCATCGAGTGTCGCCCCCATATTCCCCCGGTAACGGCCAGGCCAAAGCCCAATCACTTGATCGGCATTCGTGCGGGGGTGCTAGGGTCAGTGGCACTCACACCCAAACTGCAGGGGAACCCAAGACACGCTGCAGCCAAAAGAAAACTGTTCCTTTTGGAGCTTCCGCGACCAAAAAAGATTCTTTCGACGCAATCGTAAGATATCCTGCCGAAATGGCATCAGACGCGCAGAAGGAACCTCGCAAGACAAGAAGAACAGCCAATGCGTATGTTATGTCACCGCTTTAAGCTTTATCTACTGCCCCTCTCCTCTCGTTTGGTGGCTGAGACTGGTTCTGGGCTGGGCTGACGGCGTCATAGCTGTGTCGCGTGTAGGCAGAGTAAGATCAAATGCTCTGGCGATGATCCGTGTCAGAATTGTCAGCGACGTTCTGTGCAGTGTCGCTTCACAGAGGGGGGAGCAAAGGTGATGGTATCAGAGAAGTTCGTCACCGGGTGTCCTTATCTCGACCCAACTGACAACCCAAGATATCTCCAAGATCTTCAAAAACGAGTAGAGCAGCAGCAACGCTCACCGACAAATAACATCTTCGACAATGCAGGTCAAGTAGACACAGCATTCACATATCGCTCGCCTCCCACGGCCTCAGTACCTCCGCCATACCGCTCATCCATGGACGCAGCATCCGTCCACTCTCAAAACTCTCACCCCTCGTATTGTTCGCCGCCAATATCATCATCTCAAGTTGGCGATAGCTACTCTCCCGGATTGAAGCGCACTAGCGATGCTGCTTTTGGAAACGGTGTCAATGGTGAGTGCGGGGTTGATACCTGTCTTGCTTCTCCTGCGCTCACGGTAGGCTCCCAACAACAATCTGACCCGTCCGTTAAAGATCCAGCTACTTCGTCCTTCTCGCAACAGTCGCCGTTGACTATCTGGCCGAGTGCCTTTACAATACCCTCCAAGATCATCAAGAACACTCGCAAGAATAGGCGGACGTGGAGTGAGTGCAAGAACTGGTTTATCTGAGACATTCTGACGATTTGATAGTATGGCTCGCACCTTGGTCGACGTGGTCTTTCACTCTACGACTCATGCTTATGCTTGGCGATAAGCTCCAACCAGGTGGTTTGAACATACCACCCCAGCTAATCGAGGAAGAAGTCTACAAGCTCTCATGGACGCAACTAGACAAGGTTG
The DNA here is from genome assembly GCA_014898875.1 of Fusarium miscanthi. NCBI lineage: Eukaryota > Fungi > Ascomycota > Sordariomycetes > Hypocreales > Nectriaceae > Fusarium > Fusarium miscanthi. The sequence goes on from JAAVUA010000155.1 coordinate 22,712, forward strand.
ACGTCTCAGGCCTCCCGTCCCTCGACCACGCCATCTATCTCTTCCACACCTTCAAATTCCACCTCGGTCAGACGTATCGTCTCTTCGACGAGGTCGAATTCGTGAACCAGATCCGTGATTTCTATTCTGACGCGCAGAGCAAGGCAGAGGAGAACCGCCTCTGGTATGTCAAGTTTCTCTTGATTCTAGCCTTTGGAACCGCCTTTCTCTCATCCCAGCCTCTCCCATCCAAGGAACCCCCTGGTGCAAAGTTCTTTGTGCGTGCGATGGGCCTCATGCCGGATCATACGGCTCTTTGGAAGGATAGCTTATTTGCAATAGAGGTTTTGGCCATGGTTGGCTTGTATTTGTATTCGATTGATGAGAGAGAGTCTGCTCACGTATATGTAGGTTCACTTTATCCTCTGAGGAGATTGCGCTTCATAACTAACTGTATCATAGCTTGGCCAGGCTATTCGAATTGCCCAGTTGGAAGGTCTGCATACGCAATTACCTGACGATGAGCTCGGCAGCGAGACAGTCACTTCTTGTCGTGACCTATGGTGGACGTTGTACATCATGGATCGGCACTTTTCGTCATCTTTGGGACTTCCCATGTCTGTTCAAGATAGTGACATTTCTACACCAGTCAACCCACCAAATGTTGGGTCGCAAGATGATAGCGCTCGCAGTCTTCAAGTGAACCTGTCTCATCTGTTGTCCGTGATATTAACCAGTAAGTTGAGTCCCAGGGAACTTTTGATCAATCTCTAACCTTTCAAGCACTTTATAAGCCAGAGAAAACACCACTTGACCAGTTCCTTGAGCAAACAAAGGCAATCCTTCACACGCTCGCCCACCATGCTCAAGAGATTGAGAGAATCATCTCTCTGAAATTCAAAAACTCCGTTGATACCATGCCTCGAGGCACAAAGTACATAACTCTTCTCTACCACCAGGTAAGTCATCTGCTCTTTTTTTCATGGACAGGTTTAACAGTTCCAGTGCGTTATCGTTGCCACAAGACCACTTCTTCTCTCAGTCCTCAAAGAACGCCTTGATATTCTCGGCCAACCAGGCGATGAAAACTCTGAGGCTTTCCTCGGCCAGACAGCAGCAGTTATCTCAACCGGTATAAAATCAGCAGTCAAAACACTACAAATTCTCACTAGCGAGTACAGCCTCCTTGGTATGTACCCCTCACTCGTCCTAGATTTCTTTACTCACAGCCCGCAGAGATTTTTCTGCCCTACGATCTCGAATTCACCTTTGGCGCCGCACTACATCTCAACATGGCAACCGCCCTCTTCCCCGGCGTAGCAGACGACCAAGGCTGCCGCCAACTAATCCACCAACTTCTCGACAACATGATCGCCCGCGGCAACCGCCTCGCATCCGTTCGAAAGCAGGAACTCGTGTATCTCGAAGCTCAATGCCAAGAACTCGTCGCTCAAGTCCAACAACAAGGTCTTCAGACGTTATCACTTGCAGTAACAGACGAAGATCTCGCGAGAAAAGCAGATGAGGAGCAGCAAGGGCTTCTTGCGCAAGAGACACTGGGTATAGAGGTTCCGATGAATTGTGTGCAGAATCCTATGACGAGTGATATGGAGTTTCTCGATAATATTGGGATTTCGTCGGAGGAGTTTCTGTCGATTGTGCATCAGATAGGGGATCCGGATATCATGCCTGAGAATATGTTGACTTTGGAGTAAGGTGAAATATTAGAGGGGGTTGTTTGTGAGGTTTTTTTGAATTATTGTGTATTTGGTGTTAGATTAAAACTGAAGCCATTGGTCAGGGTATGGAGGGAGACCGAAAACACATGATGACTAGTTCAGAGTTTTCCTCATTGTCCATTAATTGATAGACATACTACCTTTAGCTTCACTTTAGTATATGCCTTGCTCCTGGGACTTGGCTGAAATCTGGCTCTGACTCCTATATTGTCATGAGCCTACGTCACTATGATATGGTTTAGAGTAGAATTTTCTAAGCCTCTCTTAATTTAGGATCAAATTCTCTAAACTTCTCGTAATTTATTAAGTAATCTTCTAAGATTAGGGGAAAAGATTTATGCAGGATATCGGGTTTAATCTCAAGTTTAGGGAGCCATATTGCGCCGCATAACGAAGAGAGTTATATTAACAAATATTTACATTCTCCTCTCTGAAGAGCCCTATACCCTCCTGTATTAACATATCCATCTCTTCCTCAATAGATACCTCCTCAAGAAACCCCAATGGGAAACTGCGTTCTGAATGTGTTGACCCATCTGTAGGGGCCTCCATGGCGTCCAAGGCCCAGTTAATGCCTTGAAACACTTCACGGAACTTTTCAAAATGCCCAACGCTGTCAATTATGTCTAGAAATGGTTCTTGGTTGAGGATTCGATAACAACGAGTCCGGTCGTGTTCTTCTTGATAGCGCCCAAAATATCGAGCACGTGCATGAGGCCTGGCGAAAGAAGCCGCAAGTTCGCGGGTTCTATGACTAAACTCAGTTGAGATGTTCTTCAAGTCGACAATGGCCAGTAGCCGGTTTATGAGAAATTGTAAATCGACCTCCAACGCAAACCATACTCCATGCGCCGGAACGTCATATGACAGCAAGTAGCCGTCCCTGTCAATGAACAACATGACCCTTCTTTGCAAGTCCGGGCAGGTCTTTACTAGGCTTTCCATCACGTCAAGAAACAACCTTAACGCGCCGTGAGTTCCATTGAACTCGAGCATATTGAATGCAGCACGAAGGAGCGACTCGAAGGCTGTGGTGTATTGGGCTATAGGCAATTCATATGCCGAAAGCTCAAATAGCAGATCGGCCCTATTAACAACATGTGCATATCCACCAAGTTCAATCATGACTCGGATTATCCTGACTGATGTTTTGGACATTTCTATGTATTGGCTTGTAAGTGCCAGCTCGTAAAGGCTGTTAGTAGCAAGCTCGGGTGAGGGAGTCGGCATAAAAGAAGAAATGATAAAATCGTCGAAGCTATCAAGAAATTTTGCTGCGGCACATGGAAAGGATCCAGGAAGCTGAAAGGCCCTATAGTGAGAACCCAGAGTACCATCTTCGTAAAGGTCCTTGATTGTCCCAAGTATCTCCAATATGGCTTCCGGATTCGCTCCCTTGGCATTCAATCGATTACAGTCTTTGAAGACTGTAGAGCAATTGGACACGACATCGAGCTCACGTTTGTACGTGTTCGCCAGACTGAGCTGACATTTGAGTAGTTTTAGCTCCGTATCCACCGACGTTGTCTCATCTGACTTGTAATTCACAATGGATTGGCCAGCTTCGGTGTCAATCAGAAAATCGTGAGCTGTGCGATGGATAAACTGAACCGGTCGTATAAGTGGATATATCATGTCGAAAAACTCTGTTTCCTGACGAATAGAGCGTCGGCCAACTTGCAACATACCAGCACATCGGGTCTGGATGTCGCTCTCTGTCGCAGCGCACAGAACATCTAGTTCAGATAGTTTCATCTCATTAACTTGGGGTGGGTAGATCAAACCGTCCTCAACCTTTATTGCCAGCGATAGTTGGGCCAAATTGGGCCCGAACATGGGATGAAAGTCCACATGCTTGTCCTCTAGGTCCACTCTCCAACCGTCGGCGATGACAAAGCGAAAGTATCTTGCAGCAGTCTCGCGGTATATTCGATTACTCCCATTTAGTCTCTCCCACATTGTTTGATAAAGAGATTCGAGCTCTTCTGGGAGTTGTTCTAGCCTTCGGGAAAGGGTTTCTTGATCATCACCGTTCAGAATTCCACTGGTGACGCTTTTCGTAGCAAGAGCAAGCCATAGGAAGACCCCTTGCGCTTTGGTCAGGAGAGTAGATTGGAACTTTTCAAGTGGCAAGCCGGCTCTGCTATTTTGTGGTAATTGGTGAAATTCTTGGTATACATAGACAGCCATCTCGGGCCTAGTAAGGTTCTCCAGTCGTAAGCTCTGGGTCCCGATGCTCTCAAGCCTAATGACCAGCTCCGTTTCAGGCCGACTTGAAACGCACACTTTGACCTTCTGGTATGATGTGAACTTTTGAATTGTATCCAGGAGTGCCGAGAATCCGTCCTTGTTTGATATCTCATCGAGTCCATCGATCATAAAGCAAACAGGTTGAATTCCGGTACGTAACAGAGAGAGAAGAACCATCTCAGCCTCTTGAGATGACCATTCCTTGTAAAAGTCCTTCGATTGTGAGAATGGGAATTCCCTCAATACTCGATCCGTGGCGTCGTTGTCATCAGACAGGAGGTCGTAGAGCAATGAACATAAAAGGCCTTTGATGGTATTTTGAGGTTCGCTGCCTATCTTCCAGAAGAAGTAAGACAGAAGTTTAGTATCTGGGGACCAGGAGCCCAGTAGACGCTTTGTGTTGTCGTTGTTAATGACGAACTTGACCAATGTGCTTTTCCCTGATCCTGGCTTTCCTCGAATCCAGAACAATTTGTCATCTGACTGCAGCCAAGTACTGAAAGATTCCCACAGGTGGTCGATTTCGCCAATCTCGTCACTCTCGTCACTCTCGTCAGTCCAGTCACTCTCGTCATCAAAATCTTGCCTATAGGGTCTCCAGGCTTTGTTTCCGGGGTCGTTACGGCAAACTCGCTCATATGACGCGAAGACCCTTTTGAAACAAGCATCCGATGACGGCAGCACGGCGTTATATCTCTCTCTAATTTCCTCGGATTTCAGGCTTTTCAGAAGTCGCTGGCTTTGGGTTTCCGAAATGTTCTTGATGCCCAAAGCCTTGAACTCGGAGGTGACATGGGTGTTGATGGCATCCCGTGTAGCTTGGGCTTCGATGGAAACCAGTTGCTCTACTCTGGTATATCCTTCCGCAATCTTGAGAATAAGGTTCTGGACATCAATCTCCAGGCTTCGGAATCCTTGGCTCTGCTTTTGTGCTATCGCAGTATCTTGGTCGCTGTTCACGCCGGATTGTTAGCACGAGAGCTGGTTAGGCTCAAAGGGAACCCCACCATATTTTCAAAAGAAGCTCTGTTTCCATCAATTCTCGGTATTTCTTTAGGGATTCGTTCAACTGATTGAGCTTGGCTTTATGGCTTTCTGCGCGAAGAGCAGAATAGACAGCTTTGAAAATTTTGCCTTTTTCATTTTTGTACCGCTTGGTAAGCGTCTGGGCCTCTTTTTCCAGCTTTGAGGCCGTGTCTATGCACTCTTGCGAGACCTTGAATAGTTTGTCGCCAGTCTGAGTTGCTTGGGTTGCTTGGGTGCCACGAGACTGAACTCGCCGGGCGGCCTCCATCATCTTGGTCGAGTACTCCTCAAGCTCGTTCTCGGGCGTAGGCATGCCATCGTAAATCTTGAGACTGAGCGAAACGAGGCTGCTGGCAAAGGCGATCAACTGGATAACAGCGCTGGCGGCGCCAAGGGCCTCTAGGCCGGTCGCCATCCCGATTGCTGTTGGGATGAAAACTTAGGACCTTTATCCTAAATGGCAAAAAGAATTCGGTAAACTTAGTATAAATTTAGTGAACCTTGGACTAGTTTAGGGCCAGATGTTTTCTTGCTCCCTGAGGCCGATGGAAAAGTCTGGTGTTGAAGAGAGTTAAAGTTGGAGGAATTGGGCAGGAATTGGGCAATACCCATTTTCAAAAGGCAGACTGGCAGAATATCATTGCCTCAAAATCTGACTGCATTTACCATGCTGTGCAAAATTGTTGCCCAATCAAGTGTGTCGTTTCAAGCCCAGTTCACCTTGCAGGATGCCTTGGCTCTCGCTGTTTGGCATTGCTGTATTCGGTAAAGAAGCCTGACCCAAGCTTCTGACCAACGAAAAGCAACCTCGTTCCTTTTTATAGTGATTGTAGTTATATCATATATCGAGCATGGAAATTCGTTTGTATTTTTCGTTCAAATTTTACCTTGACTTACTTAAGGATCCGATACTTGTAAAATGATCTGACCAGAAGCCAACAATCAGGCTGTGCAATGCAGGCTATAATTAGATGTGCGTGGAATGGAAAACGCCTTGTATTAAAAGCTTCTCTCTCGGTGACTAGAAGATTAGATTACTTATAAGTTCCGAGCAGGCCTTTGGTCCTCATTTCGGCATGAATTTGTCCATCCATAGCTACTAACAAGTTTGCTTACTTGAATGACTTTCTCTCGTGTCACGGCGCCGCTTGCGACATTTGAGCAAGCATTAGACACGTAGTGACGTGCGCCATCTCGGCAGTCACCTCGTCTTAGATATTCTTTGTAGCAAAGTCATCAATAACCGGGTTTTGTACACTGTGACACTGCTCATCTGTTTGAAATGTTGAGGTAGCTGTGATTGGCCAATCACAGCAGAGCATTCAAACTGCGCCACACGAGGCTACCACCGGTTCTGCCACAGCATTAAAACTCAAAACACCAAGACCAGGGCATCGCGATATCGACAAAAAGAGATAAAAGGCTCAATGAGAGCAAAAGAAGAGGTTATCTTGCGTAATCAGGGAATCGAACCCTGGGCTCCCCGACGCTGCACTGATGGCAACGGAGAATTTTACCACTAAACCAATTACGCTTATCTTGATGGAATCCTCGTCTCGTAATTTGGCTCATGGAGTGACAGGAGCTGGAATTATAAAACAGCGAGTGAGCTTTCATCTGAATTCGCTGATGGCCATATGATTTGTCCTCCAGTATAAAGATATAATCGAAGGAGAAACAGGGCCTCGTGTTTTCAATGGTCGGTACAAGTCTTTCACAGTCTCGGCTGAGCTCCAGCTTTTGGTGCACCGTTAGTCTGGCAAACATCAGGCCGTGTCTTCAAAAACCCCTTGGTGGCCATCAACATGGCCATCAACACATCACAATGGGTCCGTTCTTCCTGGCTGAAAACCCTTATGTCAATGACTAGAGATGTCACCTTCACAGCATGACGAGTTATTGATGTGTACGCTCAGTATTCGCAGTGAACTGAAGCTGTCACTTCGTCTCCTCGTACAGGGTAAGCGTACAGGCAAGGATCGATCTCATCCGCTTGTCGCACGAAATTGCATCATATCCTCACGATCCGCAAATGGAATGTAAGCACGTGCAGTCTAGATCTCGATTCAATCTTCAACAGAGCAATTTCAACGATCACAAACTTGGATAAGCTTCTGTTCCATTGAGTTTCGCCGGAGCAAGCCTCCCGGTGTGTCATCATCAAAGGCCTCACCTCATTGGCTGACGAGCGTCAATCGCCCCGTAATTACATCAGCGATCGTACCTTGCGACAGGCTCACGAGGCAGGAACAACAATCACCTGCGTTTTTTCTTCCTGCACCTGCCCAGAAAAGACCGATCGGCCGATTTCTGGCCATCAATCATCAGCTGCAAGCAGTCAAACATTGATGTCTCACCTCAATTAAAGATTGGCCGATCATCTTGGATACCTCATCATTGGCATCAAGGCTTGGTTTTCTTTTAAGCAAATGCCAAGCTAGAGCCTTGTTCTCATCGTGGCGCGTGTCAGCCCCGCCAAATAAATCTCTCCAGATCCGCTTCGCGCATCCTACGTCACCACTCTTTCGGTCCCTCAAAGCTTGAGGTGGTCATCCTCTACAAGCTTTCCCAAGGTCTGAAGAGGCCTTTGGACTACACGAATTGTTGAACATGGCGCCCTCACAAAGTACCCCCTCGAACGCCGCTGCAAGAGCCATGGCTGTCAATCGAACAACCTCGTCTGGTTCATTCCATGCTGGCGCGCCGATTCCTACTCTCAGCTCCATGCGACGACAGTCTCATCGATACCAGACTTTCCCTACCACTCCTCCCAAGACACCTCTCGAACATCCGTACGCTCCGTCGAACGAAAGCGATTCCGAAGATGACGACGATCACGAAGAGACGCCTTTGCCTGTGCGACAGCTGCTGTTGCTGGCGTTTCTCTCCCTCGCGGAGCAGACCGCGCTGAACTCGATATCGCCGTACTTACCTGAAATGGTCCTCAATATGCCTGGTATTCCTGATGACGAGGCCGGCTTATATGTTGGAATACTGGCGAGTTCTTTCGCATTGGCGCAGCTTTCGACAAACTTCCTCTGGGGATATGCCTCGGATGTCATTGGACGAAAGCCGGTTCTGATCATGGGCACGGCTGCTTTGATGGGATGTTTCTGTGCCTTTGGCTTCTGTAGAGAGTATTGGCAGATTGTTGTAGTTCATGTCGCGATGGGACTCCTCAACGGAAATGCCGCGTGCGTTCCAACAGTTCTGGGAGAGGTTACGGATCGCTCCAACCAGAGCCGTGCTTTCACATACCTGCCAGTCATCTACTCCCTTGGCAGCATTACCGGACCTGCTCTGGGTGGCATTCTTGTCGGGAGAATGGGCAAAGAGTACCCGTATTTGGCTCCCAACATTCTGTCTGCGGGTCTCCTCGCTCTGAGCGTGGTGGTTGTCAGCATCTGGTTCGAAGAGACATTGGACAAGACCGAAGTCAACTTTGAGAAGCCCGCCTGGGTCGAGAAGATTATTTCCTGGTTCTCCTCACCCACACCTCCGCCTCGACGAGCATCTTGGAGCGCGCGCTGGCCTCGATCCCAATCCCAGAACCAGCCCCTTCTCTCCTCCGGACGAGCGCTCGAATCGGAATCCGATGACGAAGAGACCGAGAACGACGACGGCGATAGCGATAACAAGGCGGATCCTGCAATGTCCACATGGAAAGACCTTAGCCGAACCACGATCCTCATTCTATTCACGTATCTCGTCTTCCAACTCTCGAACATCTCCTTCAACAGTTTATACCCAATCTTTGCCGCTACACCGCCACCTGCCGGCCGCGACTTGTTGCCCAGTAAGATTGGCATCAGTCTGAGCATTGCAGGTTTGGCAAGCTGCATCTTCCAGGCCTTCCTCTTCCAAGCGCTCAAGGTCAGATTGGGCAATCTCGGTACCTACCAAATCTCGCTTCTGGGGCTGGGTATCAGTATGCTACTCATGCCATGGGTTGGCTATGCCGATAGCAAGCCTTTCTTTGGTCTGGGAAGCGGCAAAATGTGGCTGTATATCGAGCTTGGATTGGTGTTGATCTTGAAGAACCTGTGCGCCGTGGGTGGTTTGTCCAGTGTCATGCTTTTGGTGAGTATCCATGACTACGAGCCATCAATTGAACGTTACTAACCTCAATAGATCACCAACTCTGCCCCATCACACTCCAGCCTTGGCAGCCTCAATGGCCTGGCGCAAACACTATCTGCTCTAGGTCGCAGCTTTGGACCATTCGTTTCCGGTGGCCTGTTCAGCCTGTCCATCAACATCCAGCCCAAGGGTGAGGCATTGGCCTGGAGCATCTTCGGCGGTCTGGCCATTTTGGGCTGGGTCTCATCTCTCTTCATCCGCCGCGATGGCCTTGAGAGCGACGATTGGCAGGGTTCAGATGAGAACCTCGCTCAGCAGGAGGCCGACCCCGCGTGAGCTTATCGCGAAAAACAACAACAAAAGATACATAGACCACATGGGCACTTGGCATTTTGTTGATGGGGTGCATATGGGACATGGTCATTTTGACGCATCGTCTGGGCGCATTGGAGAACTGGGAAGGGCTGCTTTTGTGAGTTGAGAGACGAAGTAACGATGAAGACGTACCGTTTTGGGATTTACCGCTGTAGAATTGATAGATAGAGTTGGACATGCCTGCTTTCATTTGAGCCGGCTGAGTGAGTCCGCGATAGCTTGTATATCCTGGCCGAGCATGCCATACTCGCTTCTTGTGTCATGATTGAGTTGTTACGACTGGTTAAAAATCTACCTCATTCAATATCGCAAACCCAGCACAACGTATTTACGTTTGTCTTTTCATCCGAGAACAGTCTAATTGATCTATTGTTCTAACATGTATTCTGTCTATATCCAATCTATTTTACCTCTTCCTTCTTCTCTTTCGCCCTCCTCTCCTCCCTCTCACTGAACCGATCCCCAAAGAGGTCAAAATGCGGCCTCATGACAATAGTATACTTCACAAGCTCCTCCATACAATCGACAAGACGATCACGATTTCCACTCGGCAGCATACGACTTCCCTCCTCCTCAGACGTAAACTGTGTATATGCCTTTGGCACAGAACTCTGGTTCGGTATCGTAAACATTCTCATCCAACGCCCGAGAATACGCAATGAGTTAACAGCGTTGAAGGATTGAGATCCACCGCTGACTTGGGCGATGGCGAGGGTTCGGCCTTGGGTTGGACGGACGGAGCCGGTTGAGAGAGGGATCCAGTCGATTTGTTGTTTGAAGATGCCGGTCTGCTCTTGTGTTAGGCGTTTATCATCGAGAGGTTGAGAGTTGAAGGACTTACCAAGTTACCGTGTTGTTCCGGGCTGATCCAGACATGGCCGTCACTCCATTTGCTCAACTCTCGTAGCTCTTGAACTTTGGGGTGATTGTGTTCAACATCGTCTTTTTGAGGGAGACCGGCGGGGTTGTAGACTCGAACATCGCAGCCGAGACGGTGAAGGATCCGCGAGGCTTCGAAGGCGAGGAGGCGGGAATATGATCTGAAGGGAAGTTAAGATTAGTACTCAGCATTCAATCCGGCGGATGAATACCTACCGACTCCGTAGACTACCGTACAGGACGAGGATACGGAGACGATCTAGGCCTCTGTCGAGAATCTCAGACTGAACCATTTGAATAGCTGTGCTCAGCTCCAATTCTGCAACCCAATCATCCTTTATGTGCTTGTCTTCAAGAATAAACGGGCGGTATTTCTCCCGGATTTCAGAAGCGTCATCGGAAGGGTCAATGGCGAGGGATCGATAGGCGTAGGCGGGGTCTGGGGTCAGCTTGACCGCCGTCCTCCCGGCGTGGGAATTGTTTAGATCTCCGTGTCCGTTCATCTTAAGAGAAGCAGCGTAATATAACAGATCTCTGTTTCTAGTCGTAAAGCGACGGCTGATAAGCAGGCTCCCAGAAGGGTTGAAGTTCAAGTTGGCTGTGCAGGGGCGAAGACGCAGGGCGTGACGAGGGAGAGCCATTCTGATGGCAGATATCTAGGGCTACTTCCCAGACTTAATGCATTATTACGATTAGGCTTTTTGACAGGTGCTACGTCAGACTTTTCAAGGGTCCAAGTGCAAAGCCAGGGTCCGATCAATCATCTCTTGGGCGTGACAGGGTTCCGTATCACTCAATCTTGCTTGGGGCCAATCATTGCTCGGGTATGACAAGGTCCCAGCCACCTCCGAGTTAGAGCATCTACTCTCCTCACCTTTAAATATCCCAGGAGTCTTGATATCAAAAACATACAGAGGTTTAGTTTACAACTTGATCAAGATGCCCATCTCTCAATGTCAAGAAGGCGTCTGATAGCATACTCTGAAGAACCTCTACGGCAAACGGAAGAAAATTCACATCTCATTTAGAATACTAGGTAGATATATTTCATCAAGTCAGGCATTTTCCACTTTGTGGTCCAGTTGACTTTGTTGTTTGTACAGTTGCAGATGCGGCTGAGATACACACGTGAAGAGCAAATCCCAATCAGGCAATGAATCGCTGCCCAATTTCCAAAGTAGGAGGCTGTGTTTAACACAAACATCAGGCTACTTCATATACGATGTCTAATCCGAGACATATGCTTCAACATTCACACTGAAATTCCTCAGAAAATGCCATTGTCTGCATTGAGGCAACCATCCATCTTGATACAATGTGTTCTTTAGTGACATGGAAAGGCTACGGGCCACTTTTATCCCTCAACTACAGAAGACTGCGTGCTGGATGCCCCATATCGCGGACCTTTGGTCCCTATAACTATCGATTATTCACCTCTTGTTTGACGCGTATGTCTTCCGTTCTGTGTATCGAACTTTAATAACTAGGCTCAAGGCAACCTGTCATACAAATACGATAAACAATTGAATCAAGACTCCTTCCGAATCTTTACGCTTGATCCCGGGAAAGAGAGCGATGAGCTCAGTGGTACCCTTCAGACACATCCAATCAATGCAGCCCCCAAGTATGAAGCCCTCAGCTACGCATGGGGACCTCCCAATCGAACCAAGACGATCAAGTGCAACGATCAAGACTTCATCATCACCGATGGCCTTGACACAGCCCTGAGGCGACTTAGACAGCCCGAGAAACCGCGTCGCATATGGATTGACCAGATATGCATAGACCAAGGCTCCCTGGCGGAGCGATCAGAGCAGGTCAGCATCATGAGGCATATCTACTCCAACGCGGAAATGGTCAATGCATGGCTTGGCCATGCTGATCGAGAAGCAGCAGCTTCTGCAGCGGGAATTATCAAGACACTGGTAAACTCGAAACCTCGTCGTTATGAAAAGGATGTCTTTCCCGAGGACCAAGAATTGCTGGATCTCGGTCTGCCAACACGAGATTCACCAGCCTGGGACGCCTTGAACGCAATGATGGAGGTGTCGTACTTCAACAGAGTCTGGATTATACAAGAAGTCGCCGTCGCGTCTGATTTCGTAGTGTTATGGGGAGACATAACCATCTCCAAACATGAGTTCAAGATGTTCACCATAGTAGCCTTCTACTACAAACTGTCCGACATGGATGTTGAAAAAGGCTCACCGGGTGTGATGTGGAACTCGGTCGCCCTTTTTTACATGGGGAATTACGAACCTGGGGGAAGCAGTCTCTTCCAGCTGGTTATGTCGACGTTGTCAACTAATGCAACAGACGCACGGGACAAGATCTTTGCACTGATCGGAATTGCTAACGGTGAGACCTATGGCATCGTGCCAGACTACAGCAGGAGTGAGGCAGAGGTGTTTTCGGAATTCGCTCGTTTGGTGATAGTGGCGGAAAATGACTTGAATATTCTCGATTACTCTTACGTTGAGGAACCCATGGACCCAGAACGTCTGCCTCTTTGGGCACCGAGATGGCGCTCTGCCGATAGGTCACACAACCGCTATTTGATAAACTATGACTTCAATGCCTCGCGGTCTCTACCATTGGGGCTGATGCCATCAACAAGCGAAAAGGTACTGAGCCTAAGAGGCCTCAAGGTCGATTCAGTCAAGGAAGTTCATGCGAGAACGGCGGAGATACAGCAAGACATGATTGGCGCTATAGATATGGTCATACACAACCTCAACATCTTTACGGAAAGATACGGGTCTGAATTCATCAGAACTGTCCTCTTGACCATGATGGCCGGACACGAGACCTCTGGACCTATGATAAACCGGAAAACAAGACGCCCAATAGACGACGAATACCTCAAAGACTGTATAGCCTTTTTCCTGCTTTGCACAATCCAGACACACTTGTCCCAAGATGGCAGAGAAATCGGCCAGAGGAGATATTTCGAGCTCGTGAGGCTCGCCGCTAAAACCATTCCTTTGTTGGAAGAGCCATGCTGGACATCGCCTGAAGATTTCGAGTTCTTAGAAAGCATGCTCAAGGCTCTTTATCCGCACGATCCGCAGGCGGTGTCGGCTGATTTAGATATGCTCAGTAGGATTAATTGTGATTTTGTCATGGGGCCGCAGCGGTTCGAAGAGTTGATTGAAGCTTCTCATGATAGCAAGATGTTTATCACGGAAACGGGGTATCTTGGTATCGGGCCGTCTTGTATGAAGCCTGGAGATGTTGTGTGCGTTCTGTTTGGAGGCGGGACACTATATGTCATACGGCCAACGGCGGCTGCAGATGAGTATTTATTTCTTGGGCCAGCTTATGTACATGGGCTTATGGATGGTGAGGCCATTGATGCTTGGGAGAATGGCAAAGGGACTGCCAACCAGGAGATTCAGGAGAGGTTATTTAACCTCTTGTAAAAGGGCGGGCATTTCAACACACTATAGGGTCTAATGTCTGCTCAAAAGCTCATGCATAGAGTATCATGTCACTCGAACGCTACTACATGAATTTACAATGAATTGACCAAAGGCGGTCTGACAAAAGCATAGAACGACATCGTGAATCATCTAGAGCTGCAAGTATACCAAAAACTCTTGGTTCATTAATAATTTTTCATTATATGATTCTATATGACCCATCCCAATTTATACAATTCATCATCATATCGCATTAATTTATTTGAGCTTGAGGACAGCCTTGCCAAAGTTCTTGCCCTGGAGCATTCCAATGAAACCGTCAGCAGCGTTGTCGATTCCCTCGGTAACGTAAAGCTTGGCCTTGACGCTGCTGTCAGCGAGCCACTTCTGGAGGTTCTCCTGGTGCTCCTTGTAGTAGGCAGGGCCAAAGGCGGGGTTGGCGACGAGGAAACCCTCCATCTTGACCTGCTTGGCGATGAGGTTGATGAGACCCTTGACACCTTGGCGCTGGTCGGCGGGGGTGTTGTACTCGGAGATCTGAAGATTGTTAGTTCTGTGGTATAGAGCGTGGGTAGAGAGTTGACTTACCAGACCGCAGACGGGAATACGGCCACCGAGGTTGATGCTGTTGAGGGCAGCCTCGAGGTGATCGCCACCGACGTTCTCGAAATAAATGTCGATACCGTTGGGAGCGAGACGAGGAAGAGCGTCCTTGGGGCTCTCCTTCTTGTAGTTGAAACCAGCATCGAAGCCAAGCTCCTTGGTAATGAAGTCAAGCTTAGCATCATCACCAACGGAACCAATAACAGTCAGACCCTCACGCTTAGCAATCTGACCAACAATCTGACCGACGGCACCAGCAGCAGAGCTGATAAAGATAGTCTCGCCCTTCTTGGGCTTACCGATCTGGTGAAGACCAGACCAGGCGGTGAGACCAGGCATACCCAGAGGACCGAGGAAAAGACCAAGGTCAAGGTTGTGGGGGTTCTGGACCTTTCTCAAGTTGACCTTGGGAAGGGTGTCCTTGTCAACGCGGACGTATTCTGCGATGGGGAGGTAGGCGGTGACGATGTCGCCCTCGGAGAAGTCAGAGGAGTCGCTCTTGATGATCTTGCCAAGAGTGCCGTTGACGATGGCGTCGTTGATCTCGAAAGCGGGAGAGTATGACTTGACTGATGTGTCGCGCATCTTTCCGCGGAGATAAGGGTCGAAAGAAGCATATTGAAGCTCGACGATGACACCGCCCTGAGGAGCAGAGTCGATATCGACGGGGCGGTCCTCAATGACGAGATGCTCACCGGCCACGGGGAGGCCAGTGGGGATCTTCTTGTAAACGAGAGTCTTGTTCTGTGTCATTTTTGCGGTATGTGAAGTGTTGTGTGTGATGTGAGAAGAGTATGGGATGAGATAAAAATGTATGAGATGAGAGTGAAGGGTATATAAGATGAAAGATGAAGTTATGATGGAATATGTGAAATAAACGACGTCACTGCAACTTTTATAAGACACGGTGCATCAAGTACCGAAGCCACGTCAAAGTGGCGCTGGCATTATACCGAGGCTCGTTGGAGGCTTGATTTGTAAGGGAGAAAAGCATTGAGATTTTCTTTGACAACTAAAACGTCACAGCGCGAGAGTGGTCCACATGCCATACACGGTGATGTTTCCCAAAGCGGTAATGACCTCACGGATGATGCCATGGTGGTTGAATTCCCGTCACTAATCTGCGAGCTGAGAGTCACTGATAACTCTAACTAGGCGTGGTTGTGTTACATGCCGAGGTTGATTATGTATGACAAACAAATGCGGTAAGATTCTTATTATTCCTACTGTATAGAATGGTAAGTGAAAATAAGACGGAAACGGGAGCGGGGTGCAGGGTATAGTATAGGGTGGATGCTCGGATAATTAACTGAGAATGGACTCGAATGCGCTGAACCTCGGCGTCTCCGTTTCTTTTGGTTGGTCGTGGAACCAAACAGTAGAATTCTTTACAGGCTTCTAGCGCTGTCCATCACTCGTGAGCTGAGACTCGAGTTTTTGTTTTTGCATTAACGCCGAGTGCTTTCCGATTAATGCTGTTCTTTTCCTCACCGTTATTAGAAATGAAAAGTCTGAGGCTGCTGAGTAATGTCGCAGGAGTCATGTTGAGCGTCAAACCTGCAAACACATGAGTCAAGTTGTGGTGGCAACGTTGTACGCGGCAGTGAAACTCTAACAATATCTCAACAACCAATCTAATACCGTATCAACACTGCCGAAGCTCAGACATCTCTTTTCGTGATAGCTTCAATCAAATCATGCATTTACCCTAAAGCATTCCACGCATCAAAGTATAACCGAAATCCGAAAGCTTATTCTGCCCTCTGTTATCATAGTCGTCACATCACCCCGCTAGATACCGACCGCCGCCATAACCCTCCCCCGCTAACAGCCCCCAAGCCCAAACCAAACCACAATGACTCGGAGGTCAACCAGGCAGGGTGTGATTGAACCATGCAAGGAAACTACAGGAAGATCCAGCCGGCTCCGAGAGACGACGCCGATGAGATCGCCCGCAAGTTCCGCGTGGCCAAGCGGAAACGCCAGCATGTCAGGATAGCCTGTAATCCCTGCCGAGAGAAGAAACGCGCCGTGAGTCTCGAGGCGACTTGCGATCCCATCTCAGCTAATAGAGCGAAAGTGCAATGGGGTAGAACCGACCTGTGATCAGTGTCAGATACGCAGTTTGGCGTGTATCTATCGAATACCTCCCAAAACGGTTGATTCAACCATCAAAGTGCAGAAACAGCTCGATACGCTGCAGAACAGTTTTAACCACTACGCCGAAATAGTAGAGCAGCTAAAGACCCTACCAGAGACTGATGCGCTCAAGCTCTTGCAGCGGCTGAGATCCCCGGCTGATGTGAATGGGGCTTTTGCGTCGTTGCAGGGGAGTGTACATACCAGGATACGGCTGTCGAATCACAGGACGGCGCAGGCTATACTGCCGACTACCAATTCAAGGCTAGAGTATGAGCTCACAGCGCTGCATGGCATTGTCTATCCGACGTTGGTGCCGATTGACGTAACGTCTCTGGGCATTTCGCCTTTGGAAAGGCCTGCGCTTCCTGTGGCGCAGACGGACACTCTGGTGCGCAAGATATCGCCGGCAAGCCCTGTTGTCCTTTCGTCAGATCGGACTCGCTCACTCTGCGATAGTCGGCTGGAGGAGATTGATATTTCGTACTGGACAAAGGTTCCCATCAGCAATGAAACTGCCGCAGCGATGATCTCGCTGTTTCTGGAAACGGACCAGACGATCGTGGGGTTTGTCGATGCTGATTTATTCATCGAGAGTCTTGTGGAGCGAAAACCCCGGTTCTGCTCTTCGTTCCTCGTCAGCGCGATATTATACGTTGCGTGTGTGAGTGCAGCGGCTTCTTCTCCAACAAGTACTGACCCAGATGGCAGCATGCGTATACAGCTTTCGATTTGGAATCTGTAGCCGTTGGCCGTCTTTGCTTCCAAGAAACGGAAAGGCTCTTTCGCGCTGAGGGATCGTTCGACGACCTCGTCACCCTAGCGGCTATCAACACTTTCAGCCTCGCCTGTCGCTATCATGGAGATGACAGGCTGGCCAAGGAACTGCTTGCTGCAGCTCGCGGCATGGGAAGGAGACTCGGCTTATACAGTGTCCCGCTGGATAGTCCGTCGTCGCTGGCGTTCAAGGAGTTGCCCGACGATTTGGTCCGGATGACTGCACATGTTGCTTGGGGCACTTACAACTGGTTAACGTAAGTGACTCGTCAAAATGGTTCATTCGACGTTTTCTGAGAAGTTTCAACACAGGATTCATGTTCTGTACTTTCATGATGAGAGTATAGCGATACCGCCTGCTCTACCAGTCCCTGGATCCGAACGACATGATGACCTATGGCCGCAACATCCGCTGCCAGGATATATGGGCTCCTCATTCACAAAGTTGTGCGAGTTCTTCACTGTGATCCAGGAGGTAGCCGTGGTCTACTCCATAGCGGACGGGAAACCTGTCGTTGATCGTGTGCCCATCGCTTTCGCAGAAGCCAAGTACCAGAAGATTCTAGCCTGGGCGGATTCTCTTGGTAAAGACATGGCGTGGGATCAAAACAGCCAAGAGCATGTTATGCTGTTCCAGTGAGTTCACATTCCCTTCTGAGATATTCTGCTGACTTGGCGCCTAGTATGTGGTTCCACTGCGCGGTCCTCGACATCTTCCGCCCCTTTGCCCAAGGCAACCAGAGCTACAACCTCCAATCCTTCTCCTCCCCCGACAGCACCCCCAAAACCATCTTCTCCGCCTCCCTGAACCAACTAAAGCGACTCGCCCTGATCTACCGCACACAGCAAATGCCCAACAGCTACATGCCATATATCAACATATCCCTAATCCACATCGCCAACACAATCTGCAGAGAAACAAGCGACCCCACTGCGAAATTCTACTTTCTCATGTGCATGCGCTACTGGCAGCACTTGTATGTGGGGTATCCCATCTTTGGAGAAATAGCACAGGCATTTTTAACAATGGCGATAAATAACGGGTTGATCACCAACAGAGAGGCGAAGAGGCTGATGGCAGAGGTTAAGGGGCAGGGGGGACATCATGTGTCGGCGAACGAAGGGATCTCGACGAGTTTGATTGTGGATTTTGACTTGGCCATGACGAATAGGGACGAGGCGGATGTCCAGGCTGTTGCGCAAAAGTTTGAGGAGGTGGCGTTGTTTGATGAGTTTGCTGTTTATAAGAAGGAGGATTAGCGGGGCATTTGGTTTAACGAGCGGAGTTATTATACCCTTGCATAGCTTGTATTTCTTTTCAAATAGCATCATGGTTATGGAGCTGGATAGGCGAGAAGAGAAATGACCCCAGATTAGCGGCACAGAAGGAAAGGCCTCGTTGGAGAAGGCCCTGAGCTTACATGGCAGCTCGAATGTAGTCAGACAGTCAATGAATAGAGAAGAGCCTAGATTTCTACTTTGCTGGTGGTCATGACAGTCGGTTCAGCGGCAACATGTGTAGTGTCAAACTTGGTAAATAGGACATGCTTGCCAATGAGAACGACCAGCCACATATAGCGATGTGATGTAGTCGTGCGCAGCCTTAGGTGGTAGCAGAAAAAATAAACCTTTTATCTCAAGTTACAAATAAGTTCAAGATGAATAAGATTTTATCAAAAACAACAGTCCTCGCCTGATCATTTCACCAGTAGTCCAGCCTTGGTGGGCTCAATTGAAACTCTTGACTCTGTGTTTTGGTGTCTGGACGAAGGGAACGATAGTAGACTCAGAGAAAACCTTGGTGAAAAGATTGACAAGTTACCCTTCGATTAGCATGACTTCTGATGCCCATCTTTTGATCGAAAGGGGACTAATAGGCTCATTAGGTGCTCGAAATCTGGACAGTTTATGTGTTTTCGATGATTAATGAGGGCAATAATGAGTGATAAGTCCACTAATTGGAAAACTAAATGACTTTCCATCGCTGTGTGTCTAATACAATGATTTCAGCGCCAACTGATCGTCACGCGTCGACCTCAGCTGCAAAGCTCTTAGTGGTCGGGTAACTATGGACGATACTCAGGTGCGGACCGTGGAGTAGTCTCGCGCTCCGGCATCGGATCTGGGGTTCCCGAATTAAGCTTCAAGAGCCCCATCCCTTCTACCGACGATTGCCGATATCTCCAACCTCCCTGCATGCTAATATCCACTACCAAAGTTAATAAATATACCGCCCATGATGCAAATATTAGTGCTGAACTTTGAAGCGCGGTAAGCCGAAGTATCATCCAAAGAGGAACCCAGCTGCATAATCCCTGATGTCGGCGTCGCCTAGCTCTCCTCTCCAACTTCTCCAATTCTGTGGCGACTGTGTGTCTATTGAAATCTTTTAAAGTTCATACTACTGTATAGCACAGCTGCACCGTGTCCTTTCAGTACTGTACCTCGTAAGCTAGTCACCGCCACCGACAGTTTAGTATGGAGTAGCTCCCACAGATCCAGACGTCAGGATAGGCAAAATTTGATCATCGTATGACTTAACAGATGGCAGCCCAGAATCTTTATTTTGGAGTCTTATCTAAATACCCACTTTGATGTGATGATGAGTTGTGGATATAGGAATTGAGACTATCGATGGACTAATGATGAAATGCGCGCAGTGGAGATGGGGAAGCGCTTAGGCTAACGGGTGTTGAGGTTGATATCCACAGGGAATCACGGGTATTCATCCAGTGTTTTGCGGGGAATGTTGTGGCCAAGCTTTTTGGTTGAAGAAATTATTGGGGAGTGATTGCTTGGTCTGGTGATGAATGGAATCACCCCAAGTCTGAGTGTCGCTTAGGAAGCCATGAGAGTATGCTGAGAGCCCAGGAATAGCTATCAACTTCTGTAAATTTGATATATCTCAGAATTGTTATGGCTGAATAGCTTTCCCCTCAACTTCACTCTATAGTTTGGAAGAAGCACGGGGAAATATCCGATGTTGTTGGGATCAAGGGAAATCACGCGCACGGAACAGGAACCATGGTTTGTAAATATGATAGTAGATTTATTCTTCAACCTCTAATGCATGAATATGTTCCTCTACCTCTAAATCCAATGCTATACAATGCAAAATGCTAAAAGAAAACAACGCTGCCGCTTAAGTAGAATTCGAGTTATCGGCACAAGAGAAAGCAGCAGAGCCACCTGAAGCCTTGTACGAATCGATGATTCCAACAATAGATCCATAAGTACCGCCGATCATGAGGAAAGTACCCGAGACAATAACAAAGACGCTGAAAGCAACCATGAGGTACCACTTCATGTTGGGATCACGCTTGCCCTTGGCCCAGTTGTCAAACAACCACATGAAGCCGTACAGCTGGAACGACATGAGCGTGCCGAGCAGGGCACCAACGAGGGAGACGAGACCACCAAAGACAGGAATACCGGAGGCGATCAGGTAGGCGATGACGGTGGTGATGATGGTGCAGGCGAGCCAAGTTCCCCAGTGGATAGCGCTGTTGGAGGAGAGATGCTTAGTTCCGCGGAGGAGGCGGACGAAGACGTATTTGGCGGCGAAGTGAATGACGAGGACGGTTGTCGCGAGAAGGCCGGGGAGGGAGATGCCGTAGGCGACGCGCTTGATGAGATGGCCGGCTGAACCGAGGGCTGGCGAGGCGACGTAGGAGCCGCAGTAGAGGTAGACGACGCAGCCGATGACGATGTAGGTGATGGTGACACCGGCTTGGCAGATGATAAGGGATCGAGTATAATGCTCAGGGCGCTTCATCTCAGCAGCAATGGCACTTTGAAAGTTAGCTTATTGAATCACATATCAAAGTCAAGGTGAACTTACAAGAATCCAGGTGTTCCAGCATAAGCAAAGATGAGAGATGAGATGGAAGAAATGGCCTCAGTGAAGCTGGGGTTTCCAACAACCTTCCAGTCAGACTTCCAGTGGCCTTCCTGAGGAGCAGCCGCAGGTCGATCCTGGACACCAACTGCAATGGTGACGGTGAAAATAGCAGTCATGATGCAAACGAGGCCGACCCAGGCGAGCATGCTGATGCGGCCGAGGGTGCGAACACTGGCCAGCAGGAATCCGCAGATGGCAGCAACAGCTACGAAGACAGCTGTGCAAGTGCCGTGAAGAGAGACAGCGTTGAGACCGATTGAGATACCGAGCATACCAGAGCCAGCAACGAAGATCCAGACTGAGCTGTTAGTTGATGCCGTGATGAGATAAGAGGGAGGTACATACACAGGCAGAAAGCAATACCGAAAATCTCGCGTCCGACTCGGCCGAAGATCAGAAAGCCTGCATCGTCGATACCGTAGATTTGAGGATGGTTGCGCTTAAAGACACCGATCATGTAGTCGGACCAGGTGGTAATGGCGGCGATGACGAGGAGACAGATGATGCCGGGGAGGATACCGAGGACGTCAAAGACAGCTGGGATGGATAGAACGCCCAGGCCGACCTGGGTCTTCATCATGAGAGCAACGGTGCCGATCCAGCCGACCTATTGATGTTAGTCGAGTTGAAGATGGTGATGGTCTTGTGCATGACGTACAGCGCGGTAGTTGGGACCTTCATCAGTGATATCACCAAAGACATCATCGTGAACTTGGGCTTCACCCGCGATGGAAGGGGTGTTGTTCAAAGCCGGTTGATCATTCTCGTAATCATGCTTGAGGTCCTTCTCAGCAGGACTAGAGTATTGCGACATGTTGAAGGAGCAAAGCGAATTGACCAACAAACAACTAAAAAGATGGAACGAAGAGAGGGAGGGAGAGGAGGTGAAGAAGGTAGAGAGAGTGGAATGTGGAGGAGATGAAGTAAGAAAAGTCTGGGGATAGTGGACACAACTTATACAAAGCACCCTCCCAAGCTCAGACAAGTTGAAGTCGATCCTATACATCAGAGCAGGTCAGGTCTAGCTGATAAAGTTGGTCTTTGCCCCCCTAGTCGATCCCCGTGGTCATTTACCCAAGACAGGTTAGTTCAGTGATACGCTGAGGGAAAAACCTGGCAGGCAATTCGGTGTTGGCGAGGCTTATCTGGGTGTGTGGAGTAAGGTAAGGTGAGTCCCCTTAGAGACTCTCTCTTCTCTGTCTGGAGTGCATCGCACCTCTTGGCTACCCCATGTCCCCATGGGGTTCCCCGTACGAACCCAGAATTCGCGGAGAAAGAGGGTCTCAATACGATTGACGAGCCAGCGCAGAATTGGCATTGTCTAGACTCTTGGTAGAGAATTCCCATCACGTAAAAGAAAACAAGGCACTCTCGCCCAAGTCCAGGCTATGACGTTGAAAGTTCCACTGCGTAATAGCGAGTCAGCGGTACCTCGCTCCCCCATAATTCCAAGCGGCAGAGCCTCATTGGCTGAGGCGTCAGTTTCCATTACCCCATTGCTCCGCAGTCGGGAGCTGGTCCGGTCTCCAAAATATCCACATCCCCAATTTTCCAGCTCCCCTCAGAGGCATCAGACACGAGAGCTTCAGTGTTTATTGTGGAATTCGTTACCAATATCACACTCTCGGCGGAGCACGGGAAACGGCCGAGTCCACTCCGAGGCCCCTTGATTAAATACCAGTGCGTTTATCATAAAATGGCCTGCCTTTCCCAGGTGGTCTCATCTCTCTTCGCAGTCGCAGCTGATTGAACTTATAAAGGAAAATATTGCAAAGGAAAATAAAAAACAAGGCTGACGTCGGTGCGGCCGAGACAGGCAAATTTTCTACGGCATTACTCCTCGGCACCCGGAAATAAGAAACGCCATCAAAGAGGGCGCGTCTCCAAACTTTACCTCTATACAGTAACCTTCTGGAACAATTCGCGCATGCCACGCAACAGGGATGGCAGTGGTTGGCTGCGAACGATTGGGGGGCGTCGCAGATCACCGACCATTCCGGGCACCAAACCCCAGGATCACCCTGTAAAGTTACAGCTAGGGGGTTTGACTTGCTCGTTTTGAACCGATGCTATCCCATCGGGAAAGCCTCCGCGCTCTGTTGATGAACTGACTCTACCCAGCGAGGCATTTTCCCACCGATGAGTTCTATCTGCTCATCTGGTCAGTGCATTTGGCATGAAACGTTGATAAGCGGAAATCATCGGTACGGTAGATGAAACGACGCAGTCAGCGTATTCGGTGGAATCTCCAATTTTGCTGCACAGATGCTCAGGCAGTCAGTGACCTCTGCGCAGCGGAACCGTTTCCGATAAACCGTAACGGCAACTCCGTAGCCAACGGATGACCTGCCGCAGCATCTCGCATATCTTGCCATCACCGTGTTCTATATGGTAATCTCGGAAGATGACTGCAGGGTCCGGCCTAGGTCCCGATGCCAAGGTTGCGTGATGTCTATATCGCCTCTGAGCAATTCTTTATGTAAATGTGGTCTCACCACCAGATTCCCACGGAATATTTTCTGCTTCTAGAAGCTGAGCGGGCAAGATGCTGATTATCAGTTCAACTGGTGATCTGCACAAACGGGTGATTATCACGAGGTTGGTCCGTTCACGGCAACGGTACCGAGATAATGGTTGATACCCGATATTGTCTCCCTTGGCACATATGAAGCTTTCTTGGCGATATCCCACGTTGTTATCAACAGCACACTTTGTAATGCAATGTTTGGAAAAAAGTGTTGGGTTAAGGGGCTGATGATGGTCATAGCTTGGAGGAATCGCTCACGTAATGGATATCATGTTCATGCGGTGCGGAAGGGGGCGAAGCTGGTGGAGCTGGGCATGAGCTGAGGTATTTGCGCGATGACAGATTCGATACGCTTGAAAATGTCCGTTGAGTCCGAGCTGCCTTTTGGGAAGAGGAGGTTTGTGATGGTATGTGCAGACAGCTAGCGGAAAGTCTCGAATATGATGAGTTTGATGAGTCCTGGATCAGCTCCAGTTCGCACCGCAGTAAAGTTGCGATACTCATCGTGGTCGTCTATATAGAAATTTCAAGTCTTTTCGGAATGAGGAGACCTTACTGACTATTTATCAACTTTCTCCTCTTATCTTGCGGTTTGTTTCGGCTCATCATCGTGACACATACGCCAAAACTACCTAATACTCCATTCCTATTTGATCCAAAGAGGATCAAAATATTCTCACGCTTCTCCCTGAGCGTTGCCCTGAAGGTCTAGATCAAGAAAATCGAAAAAGGAAAGTAATATGCATTTGCCAAGCCGGCTGAGGAATCATGCCAATGCTGGAATCTGCCATCCATGAAAGTGCCAAGTGATAGATCCTGGGGGTGTTCATCAGACCCTTTCTCCGCTCCCCGCACGTGTCAATTCTCCAGTTTCTTAGCATTCGCCAAGTTATCCACTTGCCTTTCTGTTGCTTGTGGGGTTTGCAGCATCCTCGTTTGCTTAATATGGGATCCGAATAGGTAAGCTACCGCGGTGATATAATAACCACGTTCGGGCTTCAGAAGCAAGAGAATCATAATATTTGTGATTTGTGAACTGAACTAGAGCAAGTGGTTGCTTGATTTAATTTCGCCTCCTACCTGGATCAGCTCTTCGTAGGCTACTACTTGTTGATTGAATATGTAAACAGTAGCTTATAATCTTTATCTTAAGGCAGCAATGCAATTACAGCCTAACATGGTCTTACAGAGTCCATGCTGCAGTCATATTGTAGATATTACATAAACGTCCATGTCAAAGTCATGGATAGCATCGGGCCTTGAATATCCGATGCAGGCAGCCATGGAGCCTCAACAGATACCGAGGCATGGCTGTAAACTCTTTGTTACAAGTGCATGATATTTAAGCATGACACAGGCTGCTGCACCGAATGTTCTTAATCCGATAACACATGATCCCTGGCTGTAAATGCCAAGCAATAGATCCAGGGGATTTTCATCAGACCGTTTCCCTGCTTTCGCCGTGTCAGATCCCTCGTTTCTTAGCAACACGGCGTCCCAGGTTAAAATAATCATAGCATAATGATGACCAAAGTAATAGGTAGAGAGCAAGACCAAAAGCGTAACCAGGGAGTACTTCATTCTACCGCCAAGAAAGACAAGTATGCATAAGTTTGGTTAACGTAATTGCCACTAAGGGCTTTACATTATACGGTTATGTCCGAGCTCAACGTATTAGCCGCAATGGAAAGGCCGCTTTTATACCCAATTCAAAGTTGTTGCCTATCCAAGAAGCTAGCTTAAAGCCTAACCTCAATGGCAGCAATCAGCTACGTAGTAGCCCCAAAGCGGTCAGACTGCATAGGAGGCTCAATGAGACGTTGAGGGTTACCACTGCGTTGAATATACCAATGCGAGTGGAAACGATACACCTGTAACGATTGACTTTGGTGTGATAAAGGCCGAATCATATGAGTACATGGCAGCCTAAGAGTTCTGTTGAATCAAAGGCTGTTGCTCGACAAGCTGAATCTCTCCCTGTGCAGGCTGTCTAAGAGTGATGATCTCCCTGATACTCTCTGCCGCATAACGCTTTGGACGCTTTCCATCTGTGACACCTCCACCAAGCTGGCAAGCCGATTGAAAGCTTGTGATGAAGAAGTACAACAATGTCAAGAGGCTGAGAACAGGCGGAATTATGAAAACGAGGACATAGTGATTTCCACCCAGCCGCTTTACATCAATAGTAGCCTCTGCCTTGCCTCCCTTTCCTTCAACTGCGTTTGCTACAACGGCGTCATCAAGAAGATCCATTGTAGACACGGCGATGGCAGAAATAACACCCAAGGTGTCTTCTAGCCCATTGCGACTGTTATTAAAGGCGTACGGGGGTTTCCGGTCTGTACCAGCGATGCGCTTGACACTGGTGAAATACCCATCGAGACCATAACCTTCCATGACCATTTTATACCCCGAAGTCCCCACTGCAGCGAAGTGAAGGTTGCTGATGGTCTTCTTTGTCGGAGTGCATGACGGACCTCCCTTCAAGAGACGACTGTAGACTGCACTGGTGTAGTTGCTGGTGACTGAAGCGGCCTGCAGATCGAGAGCGACAAGTCGATACTCGAAAGAGTCTTGGGGATTATAGTTACAATTAACCACATAGGTTTCTGATCCTCTTGTCCCCGCGTCTTTATCAGGGTCGTTAATTGTACGAGCCAAGTCTTGAGCAAAGCGAGTTTCAGCCTTTGGGTCATTCATAGCACTGAAAAGGGCTGATGAGGCGCCGACGGCACCGGAGGGGAGAGGATGAATCCATAGGTAGTTAACCATAGCGCTGCTCACGGAGAGGTTCCTGGCAGTTCCTGCAGGTCGAGAAACGCCTTTCATCGACCCTTCCCCGGTCAAGAGTAGCTCGCGGTCTTTACCAGGGACTCGCTCCAGTCTACCCCCTCCTTTATGACAAGTGACTGGATTTCTCGTCATGACAGGAACGCATTGGGCTGTGCTTTTTAAGAATCTTCCATGTTGCTTGTTTAGATTTTTGAATTCTGCGCCGAGAAATAGATTTGTCGATGCGCCCATTGCCGTACGGTGGATTGCTACTCCTGACTGAACATACGCAAACTCTTCTGGGTTTTGATTGTTGATGTTGGATACATGCGCCAGGACGCGTAAAGATGGACAGTCCTTCAGCCAAGAAGAGAAGAAACCCGTTTCATTCGAGGTGGGCCATACATAGGCGCCTTCAACTTTAAGGCTTGTCGTGACTCCCGCGCACGCATTGGAGGTTCCATTATCAGTGAATGGGTAGGTTGCACCTGGTACCAGAGGCTCATAATTGGCGGTTTGAATACCAGCTGTTGGAGTGAAGGTAGTAACCAGGGCTGTTGTCAACAGACCACCGAGGAGATATATCAAAGAGATATGCCAAGTGTGCCATGTCTCTGCGAAGCCCTCGATTCTAAGCACCGCTCGCCACTTTCGATCTAATAAGCGCCTTTGATCGAGCTGTTCAGCTTCTGGGGCGTTACTGATGCTTCGCAGCGGTGCTTCGAGGTGTCGCATGAAACCATGCTGAATTCGGCTTCTCACAATTGAGGTGAACGAGGTAGCAATGGCTGTGATGGCTGCTACAATGAATGACGGTGTCGTTCGGGTAATGATAGGTGAAGCAAGAGTAACCCAGATCATAACAGGGATTAATACAACGAGACATGTAATCACGACCAGGTCATAAGCGACCTGAGATACTGGAGGAGCCATGATACAGGATTTTGATGGATTTCGATATTGAAGAAACATGAACTGATGCCCCGTATTTATAGAATCCCCAGGATTTCCAAGTGCGAACTGTCTAGGAAATAGTGGTATGGAGCTGAAAAAGCAGTTTGCCGCCAGCCTGAAACTTATAGCCGCTCGCAGGCTGCACTTTGATGCAGCCACAACTTAAGCTTCGCTTCCGCAATGAAAGGACCAATCTTCATTTTTGTTTCCTCATGTCTCCATCCAAGTTGCTTTATTTATAGAAAGGAGAGGCACAATGTTGGCTCCGCCTCAATGGGCTGGTTGAAACTCGAATGGATTCCATTCCCCCGTCACCCTTACTCTTCTGTGCAACCTCAATCAGGCTCTCAATGTGAGTCTCTCATTCGCTGTTCTCCAACTGTCTCGGGTGGGGGTAGGTATTTCTTATCGTGTCAATTTCATCTGCATGCAGGCGTTGACTAGTTGCATTACCGGTGTGATATCTCTATGCATGGCGTCGGTGGGAGATGAAGCTCCAGGGATGGCATAGCAAGGATGGCGGCTCGAGAGAAAAAGGCAGCATATATTGAGGTTGCCCAATCTTCGCTTTCGGCTTGTATCTCATATTTCCCTCCCTCCATCTACTCTTAATGGCTCTCTACGACTTCAAAATGATACGTCTAGGATGGCTTCTATGGGCTTTTGCTTGTTTGCCGAGCCTGATTGTTTCAACTTCTCATACTTACCTGGAGCAAAGCATCCAAGATCTCAACATCACAGACCCCGAAGAAGTCAAACTCTTTATACAAGAGTGGACTAGACCAGGCGTGATCAAACGACCTGAATTCGCTCCATTGGCATCCCAACTTCCGACTTGGGATCTCCCTCTCGGTCGTCGCCAAGGTCAACCCAGATCATGCTTTGGAAACGGCAACGTATGCCCTGATACTTCCCCTCAATGCTGCGGTACCCAAGCCAATGGGTGGTGTTGCGGTGACGACAAGACTTGTTGCAGGGTAGAGGCCAACGGCTACTGCTGCTCCGAAGGATGGAGTTGTTGCGGAACTTCAAAAGATCCAGGTTGGGGAGCTTGTTGTAATGCTGGTGCGACATGCTGCAATCCTTCAGTCGGGAAGCCATTTGTGAGTTTAGGTCAAATTATCTTGACCGTTGCTGATCTCGTCAGTGCTGCGATGAAGACCAGAAGTGCGACAATAATGCCCTGACATGCGTCAACCCTACGTGAGGCGGCCTTTTTACATTGGATTGATACTCAGCTGACACTATCCAGAGTAACTGTGACCGAGACAACGACTTCATGGGCGACTGAAACCGACACCGAGACCGTTACGACAGATGGCACAACTACCGCGAAAACCGTGTCGACTAAAGAGACCACCGTATTTGTGACGGTATCCGGAAGCCCCACGGGTGACGAAGCTACCAGAGAGGAGGGTACGGCTACATACTCGGACAGAAAACACAAGCGATTTGTCCCTGCGGCTCCTCACAGCCAGCTCGGTCGCGAGGCTTCAGCGGCCAAGACATTACAGCCGGTCGTCCTCCGACCAGCTGCAAGCCTCAATGCGCTTGCTGACGGCCTTGCCCGACGAGGAATCCCCATCCACAGACGAGCGACATACACGGATACAGTCTACGAGACGGAAGAAGCGACGACAACAATTACCGACACAGAAACAAAGACAGAATGGACAACCAAGTACTCAACCTCGATCACAACACATAAACAGACCATCACGGTTTTTGTCCAAGGCCAATCCACCGTCACGGTAGGGCCCACTGGGACAGCAGCAAGCTCTTCAGAATCAGGCTCCGGCGATGGTCCATCCACGGGTACTATTATCGGTGCAGCTGTTGGTGGCGGCTTAGGCTTGATATTGATTACCTTGGTTGCTTTTTTCCTGTGGAGGCGACGCAAGTCCGCAAATCAGACACAGACACAGCCAAGCCAGGTTTACGTAGCCAGTCACAGCGTACCTCCTGCAACGGCACAGAAGCCACCACCTCCTTTCCTACCCGCAACCCCTACGCCATTCGTAGCGGCTGGGGCACGCGACACTTGGGCCTCAAGCCCCAGCCAGGACGTCAGAAGCACCTATTCCCAGCCGCCCGCATATCCATCCCCCCCGCCAGAGCTTGCAAACACTCAATATGCCTATGAGATGCACACGTCGCCGCAGCGGTCGCCCCAAGAACTGTATCATCCACAGTACATGAGCGGTTTGGGATTGCCTGAGATGAGGGATCAGCGGAGGGGTTAGTTGATGTGCAGAGCGGGGTGGCAAGGTTGTATTGAAGTTCAGCTTGGGAGATAAGCGTGAGGCTGAAAGGTTTTGGTGTAATTGGTGCTGCTGAAGGATTCGATGCGGGCTGATAAGACAAGGGTCTGAACGAGAGCCTGATTTGCAATTTGGAGAAAGTTGTATGTAGTCATTGTTTGATGAGAGGGCTCTGGCGTGTCTTTTATGCTTATGTTACTTGAACGCTCCTATGAAAAAGAATATCAATGACATAAATTACGTCATGTTCTAACTACTGCCGGAGTCAGTCCACTGAAGCAGTTAAAAGGCAGGGTAAGTAATTACTGGTACGCAGTCACACAAGTCACGGCTGTGTAACATGCTCCCCCACCCACTTTGCAGATTGCGTCTCAATTTGGCGATTCTTGTCAGCTCCATTTCCCCCTCTTCCGCGTTACCTTGCTTCACAGCCAATATAGCATCCAACAATGAGGAATACAGATCATACGCGAGGTCTGCCAGTGCCAGGAACACGCCTAAACTCCGTCGGGGAAGAAAGAGGCAAAGGCAACCAGAGACTGAGCCTAAACGGAGGCATAAAAGAAGATATTCCTACAGAAGCTACCTAGATACAGGAGGTTACATCGTCACAATAAAGGCTCAAAAGAGCTTCTTTTGCACAGTGTGCTACCCCACGGCAAGTTTACAGTATGATTATGTCTTGCATCCGTAGTACGCTTGAGCGGTTATCTGCAAGATAATCACTCTAATCTTACCAAGGTTAATACTGTAGGTAATGTAGGCGTTCAAAATGTCGACTTATTTATTTAGCAATAATAATTTCAATAAGCACTACGCTCTGATTATACAGCTGTTTAATATCAAAGAATGGGCCGCACCCAGATAAATTGCTCGTCTTGGCATCTGGTAAGCTTATACAATACATGTTCCTTCAAGCATTCTTGTTGCCTGTAATTGGATCTCTTGCAAGACGGGTGGCACACGATCTAAGCCGAGTGCGAAGATCTTCTTCCCAACTCGGTCGATTTCTCACGTCAGCGAATCACACACTATGAAAAGCTTCTAAGCAGCAAGGGCTAACTGATGCATCGCAGGACATGGTATAAGTAACCAAATCTCACCAGATAAGCAGACGGATATCATCATAATCCCCAACAATCCCATAGAAATGTCTGAGCTTCCAACTTACGCAAAACAGCAAGAATGGAGAAATATCCAATCCTTCCTCCCCGAACGTCTCCATTTCACACCCGATCACTCTCCCACCGAAGAAGTATGGCATCATCGCGGCCACGCTCTCCATCTCGACAGATGGCGCAATCCCTCCGCCAGCATCAGACTCATAATGCATCACGGCATGGGAACCAACGGGCGCATGATGTCAATGCTCCTCGGCGTACCGCTCCACAAAGCAGGTTTTGAACTCGTCGCCATCGACATGCCAGGCTATGGCTGCACAGTTCCGAAAAAGGGCCATGTTTGGGACTATGAGGAGTGGGTCAGCATCGCGAGTGAGTTTGTTGATCATGAGTACGAGGATGATGACCGGCCCATTGCGCTCTATGGGTTGAGTGCCGGAGGTGGTCTGACATTTCATGTCGCGGGGATGAACGAGCGTGTTAGGGGCATTGTGGGCATGTGTTTTATGGACATGAGGATTCAGAGTGTTGCAGACGCTGCGAGTCGGAATCTCTTCATGAGTCGTATCGGTGCACCGATGGGGAGAGTAATGCACGCTCTTGGTCTAGGCTGGATGTCGATGCCGATGTACATCGCCGGCCGAATGTCAACGCTCATCAACAATCCTCAAGCCCTCGCAGCTTGTATGCGCGATAACAGCTCTGCGAACGCATGGGTATCGATGAGCTTTCTATCATCGTTTACGACTTATAAACCAGCCAAGGAGCCGAAGGATTTAGATACGTGTCCGATTCTGTTGACGCAGCCTGCGGAAGACAGGTGGACGCCGCTTTGGGTTTCGGAAGCGTTTTTGAGTGATGTTGATAAGGTTAAGGTTAAAATTGTTATGTTGGAGGGAGCGGGGCATTATCCGCTCGAGGATCCGGGGTTGGGGCAGATGGTTGAGGGGAATGCTGCGTTTTTGAAGGACATTGAGCAAGCGTGAGCTTTGATACGGTCAACTGAAGCTTCAGTCCCAGCACAAAGGTAAAGAACACAAAACAACACTGCAGATGAACTAGCCTTTGGCCGGAAGCGTGAGCAGGAGACATTTATGAAGATTCTGCTTTGTTTTGTTGTTTGTTGTTACAGTATTGTACACCCCGGTCCTATCTCGGTATCTATGTCATTGTGGCCCGAACTACTATCAGACTCTTCTTCGCTTGATAATAGCAGCCTTACTTTCCGCTGGTTATTCCCGTCAATATCCTCAAAGCCCTTCCTGACCATTTTCACATCAGAAAAGTAGTTGAGGCCAGGGAAGTCAGTCTGATACTCCACGAGCAGCTTTTCAACATCCTCACGTCTATAATCACACATGGCAGCTAATGAGAGCGCGAGAGGCGAAGCCACAGCAGATGCTGCAATCGGCCGATTATAGTTGGCAGCTCGGCCCAATACGATACTCTCATCAACATAGCGCTTAGCATCCGCTACAAGAACAGGGTCGCCATCGTAAGACCGCAAAATGCGGTTCAGGATAGTAGCCATCGTCAGCATCACTGCGATCGCTGTATGGAAACGCATCCCCATTCTTCTCTGAAGAAACGTTGAGCCAGACGCTTTGGCTTTAGCAACTGCTTCCTCAGCTGCTCTGACAAGTCTTGGGTGTTCTGTCTGGATAAGAGCATATGTGCACTGGATCTGGTAGAGGTATCGATCAGGATCGCGGATGAAGCAGGATATTTCGCCCATCGCTCCGATACTGAGGCTTGCGAAAGACGTGCCGTCTCCTGATATGAGAGGTCGTGCGGCATCGCCTAGGACTGGGAGAGCTTGCCAGAACCACGGGCCCAGTTGGATGTTGGTGTTGGTGAAACTCTCGAGGACCTGGCGCCTGTGAGGACATGGGGGGAAATAGGGAGAGGGACTTACCACAATTGAGAAGATGGTTTGCATGAACGGTTTATCAGAGGGATTTAATTGGGACTTTAGGATGGCGTTCTGAAGCAAGTATGCAAGCACTTCATGGTGCTTCGAGTTAACATTGCTAGCGCCAACACCAGTGCCACCACTCCCAAGCCATTCCTACTCACAAGTCGCAGCCTAGTTAGACTTTTTGCACCACGGCAGAGTAGGGGACCTACCTGGCAGATCGAGATCAAGTATATCGAGCACATATTGTCCGCCGAGAACGCCTGCGCAGGATCCTGCATCGACTCTCTCAACGCCCTCAACGCAAAAACATACTTATCCAATGCATCAACCTTTGAAGCACTCCTGTCCTTCAAGGGTCCAAAGCCCGTCACAAACGCTGCGATAGCTGCATCGAGCGGTTTACTTGACCCAACGTGACGGGGCAAGTCTTTGACGAACCAGCCATATGTTGAGATGTCGTAGCCGGGGTCATCAAACTCCAGGATATGCACCAAGTTACCCGCTACCAAGGTCTTGTCATTACTCAGCGCCGAAGACGGTGCAGCCACGGCTCTGGTATGTTTCTTAGCGGCCTGGGTGTTCTCGGACTTGAAGACGAAGCGCTTCACACCACTTCCTGTGCATTTGAGCTTGAGACGTGTGCATCTCGCACAGGCGGGTTTGGCCTGATCGCACTGACTTCGTCAGCAGCGTCTTGTACATGCGTTGCCGCGGCGTACCTTTTTCTTCTGCTTGCGACACACGTCGCATCCTCGGGCTGTAGGAACGCCAGCCATGATTCTGTATCGCAGGGTTTTACCTCAAATGAGCAAGTTTTGGTGTTTGGTGCATATTATCCCCCGCTTACTCGCGCCAAGCAGCTAAATTGTCTAAGACGCGCGGCTTAATAATGATTTGTACGGAATGACAATGACATCTTGCAGCTTCTACGCAGTTCTATCACTGAAAATGAATACTCTTATACAATCCTGATATATGGACCTGTAACACAATGGCTGTATAGTGGCAGAAACATCGTCTCTCTCCATAGAAACAATAAATAAGCTTCGCTATGACCTCAACCCAATCTCTCAGGCCAAGACATGTCTAATAAATCATGACGACGAATAAGATGAGCCCCAGCGTATACAGCCCCAAACTAACCGCTTCTGGCCTCATAGCGCGCTGACCCCAGTGAGTATCTTATTAAGCTTGAATTAGCCTCTTGCTCAAATTCCTTGGCCTCATCACGAGGTTTGAAACGCGTTTCTCCCTGCATGAGAAAGTAAAAAAAATACCGCAGAGAAAACCAAACCACGAGACTCTTCGGCACCTCGGCAACTTACCGTTGTAGATCTCGTGTTGGTCGGTTTCGAAGGATGATCAACCCAACAGTTTAAATGCGGATGATCGGCACGGCCAGACTCTCGTCCAATAGAATCGTTGGAATCCGTCATGGTACGAGATGAAAACCCCGGCATTTGCACCAGAGTGACAGCATAGAATGGGCACAGCCACGAAGGATTTCTGCTACTGTCACATTTCAAATGCAAGACCAACAGAATAGTCAAGTTATGCAGGTGCCTGCTCGTCCAATTCGTCCGGGCAATTTTCACCATGCCATGGGCGCCAAGATGTTCTTAGCATGCCAAGCTCGCTTGGCTTTTTTCGGGGGGAACGGGGGAGTCTTTAAGGAGGGTTTTGCTGTTCTCTTTGGAACATTCTGTATTGTCTTCCCTTTGAAATTACTGGTAGACGCTGGCTTGGTTCCTGATCTCAGCTGAGCTTGTTAGTCCCTCAGCTCTGCCTT
The DNA here is from genome assembly GCA_014898875.1 of Fusarium miscanthi. Lineage (NCBI taxonomy): Eukaryota > Fungi > Ascomycota > Sordariomycetes > Hypocreales > Nectriaceae > Fusarium > Fusarium miscanthi. Next base: position 57,224 of record JAAVUA010000155.1, read on the forward strand.
GCAAGTTGTGTCACCCTATGCTGGTCACAGGCGGCACTATTCATAATGGGCATGGTGCCCCTTAACGTTATTGACCCCGTAGTGGGCTCTACGACTGCGGCTGTTGTTTTCACGACGGTTTCGCAGTGTATCCCTTCGGGACGGCTGGAGCTGTGCTCTGAGATAGTCTGTTGGGCTATTCTCCCGTTCCTTTTCAAATATGCTGCTCTACCAAAAACCCAGGCGTCTTCGCCGTTGTTGAATGACCCGAAGAAACAGCGCCATTCGTCTTTGTCGCAATGGCTAGTTGCGTTTGGTATCGCGGCGGCTGCTTTTTACAGAGCTGAGAGTAATACCATTGGTTTCTTTGTAAGTTGGTTACGGGATGCTCGTCTGGTGACACGTGCTGACTTGAATGTAGCCTCTCTTGACACCTCTTCTCCTTACAGTACAGACGTATCTTCAGCCTAGCATGCCATCTGACCTCGTCCCTACCTCACCTCTCATCAGCACCATCAAGGGCACAACACTGGTAGCTGTCCTTTCGGCGTTCTCACTTTCAAATGGGGATCTCTTCGGCTCCCTAATATCAATCATATTAGTGGCTTGTCTCTTTATCATTTACAGCATCTTCATTCCTGACTTCAAAGTGAGAACATTGGCACTGTCGTCAGTTGACATTGAGACGAATATCAAATCCGTCGCTGGCCGAACGATAGTCATCCTCCTCGCCGCTCTGGTTTTCCAATCCTTTGTTCTCGGACCTCCAAACAGCAATATCATTCTCGTGCTCTTCACAGGATTGGTCAAAGCTTTTTCTTGGTTCTTTACCATTCAAGCCGTACGTAGACCTGTCAAACAGATTGCACATAGATACTAACGAACCCAGGCACGGCAAACATCCTGGTGCATAGCTACCACGATAGGAACGTTTGCTCTTGCATGCACCAGAAATCCCTTTTCACAAACCTCGCAACTTCAAGACTTGTCTCACGTCGCAGTCTCGGCACTCACTCTTTGTCAAACAACCCAACTCCTCCCCAAACAATCCAAGGGTAAAATAATCCTTTGGTCCTGCTTATCAGCATCTATTATTCCCTATGTCTACAACGAATACATGATCCACGACGCAGCATCCTCAGCATCCGCCGCATTTACCTCTCAATCTCATCCCATCGAGTTACTAGCCCAAGAAGCAAAATCAGTCCTCGAAAGGAAACTCAAAAGCCAATCTCGAACATATCCCGCAGCAGTGAAGCAGTACAAACAGCGATACGGCCTTGATCCACCACCAGGTTTCGAAGCATGGTTCCAATACGCCCTAAAGCACAACTCACCTATCATCGATGAGTTTGACACGATTCACAGCGCCATATCACCATTTCTGAAACTCAGTGGAAAAGAGGTTTCCGAGATGATTGGAAAGATATATGAAACGCCGCAGAGTGAGGTTTGGCTCTGCGAGTTTACGGGAAAGACTGCGAGGACAAAGTGTCTGCATCCGAGTCGTTTTTACGATCGGCATTATAGCTATATTTTTGACAAGCTGTTGTGGCAACTTCCAGGAGTTCTGCCGGATGTCAAGTTTCTTGTCAATCATTTTGACGAGCCGAGGGTTGTCATACCTCCACAGGGAGACGTTATTAACAAAACTATCCGACTAAATGACATGTCGATGAAGCCGACTTGGGATTCTCTAACGAAGTCTTGCCCGCCACACAAGACTTATCGGGAGGACCAATCTAGCCTCGAGACATTCGGGCTACCTTTTGTCAAAGATCACCTCTCTGAGTCAGATTTGTGCAAACATCCTGAGTATAAAGATTCACATGGCGCTTTCACCAGCCCCAAGACCTTCCATCTTATTGAAGGTCTAGCACCACTCTTATCAACAGGTGCATACTCGACAATGGGCGATATTCTCTTCCCGAGTCCAGCATACGTCGAAGAAGAGTTCCAGTATGACAAGACCCATGATATTCCGTGGGCAGAGAAGAAGAACAATTTATACTGGACAGGGTCGACTACCGGAGGTTATGCTCTCGACGACCAGTGGAGGAACCACCAACGGCAGAGATTCGTGACTTTGGCGCAGAACCTCGGGCAGCAAGAACACACATACCTAAGGGAGAAAGACGGCGTGATTAGCACTGTCAAGTCATGGTTCCTAAACGGACGGTTATACGACGTCGGCTTCACAAGGATCTTCCAGTGCAACCTCAAATTCTGCCGCGATCAAAGCACATTCTTCAACGTCAAGTCATGGGCCGACAAAGACGCAGCATTCCACTCAAAACTCGCATTCGACCTCGACGGCAACGGAATAAGCGGCCGCTACTACAAGCTCTTATCCTCAAGCACGCTTCCCCTTAAGCAGACTCTTCTTCGGGAATGGCATGATGAGCGGCTGGTGCCGTGGGTGCATTACATACCTGTCAGTCAAAGCTTGGAAGAACTACCTGAGCTGGTGAGTTACTTGACGTTGAATAAGGCGGGGCAGAAGGTGGCGGAGAGGGTTGCGAGACAGGGAAGTGAGTGGATGGGCAAGGCTGTGAGGGAGGTTGATATGACGATCTATACTTGGAGATTGTTGTTGGAGCTTGCGAGGCTGCAGGATCCGACGAGGAGAGCGACTTGAGGCTGACTGTTTCTGGTCTTGGGGAGTGAGATGCCTTGTAAAGCTTTTGTATAAAGATGAGAAATTAGTAATTTAAAGACATACTGAACTCACTCAAATCTCATCTTTGCTCTTCAACCTTGGTCTCCTCTGTCGTGGCTACAGACTAGCATCAGTCCGTTGAATAGGCTCCCTTAAAGCATGCCTCCCACCATGGTGTGAGAAGTCGCTTTCGTTTGGGGCCCGGCACTGATTCGTTGAACTGTCAGAGAAGTGACAAAAGGAAGGGGTGGACTGTACTCCTTGATACACTCCTTCTTGGACCTTCATGCCTCTTAAGCTTCTCATCTTCTTTCACCACCATCATCAAAACAGCACCTTTTCTCATCAACGTCACCCAATCTCCGCATCAACTCTTTCTGTTTCTATCTTACACACAGTATCATTGCTCGCTCCAGAACACCCTCACTATCAATCATGCCTAAAACCCCCCGAGTTCCATCTATTGCGCTGGAAGACTCCCACGGCAGACCATGTATCAATCCAGGCTTGCCGAGTTGCTGGAATCATTCAATCGAACTTAAATTGCTCCTTGAGCCTGCCAACCGTGCCTGGCCTGGGGGTATGTCGCCCCTGAGCACTGTGTCGACAAGGTCACGAGGATCCTGCAAGACAGATCGCCGGCAACTCACTTCGCCTGGGGTCATATCCTCGATTGGATTACGAACATGGATTTGAACAGAGTAATAAAGACCCTTGATCTGGTGGAACAAATCTTACGTCCGGGACTTTGAGCAACTTACGCACTTCGCCATCAAGCCACATTCTACTGTGCAGCGAAGCGACTCTGGGTGTGTAGAAGCACTACAGAAAGCAGATAACAATACGACACTCTTAAAACCACTTGATAATGAGCTGATCGATATGATGGATGAGGTCCCGAACGCTACCCGCTAATGGAGTCTATTTCGACGATGGTCGGGCTCTTGGATAGATCGGGCGCTGTTGGACTTGAAAGACATACTACGATTATAGTCAGCAATAGAGATATGAATTGCTGAGCCCAAAAGCCGAATTCTTGCTGCTCGTGTAGGGTAGCAAGATACTCAAGATGCTCACCACGATCATATCAGTAATCATCAATTAACCACACCAACCCGGGCACCCGCGGAGATAACCATAGGCGAAACTTGCTGCTTGTTATTTAAATGACAATCAGACTTGTCTAAAATTGGTATAAGTTAGTAGGTAGACTGGTTTCTTTGGACCCAGCTGGTCCCCAGGCCACCATTTAACCAACCGAGCTGAAAAAGTCTAGCCGCACCGTCAAACTAGAGATCACCACTCTTCGTTTTAGTCACCATCAAAGCTCTGCCACTCAGTGGTTTATCCGCTGTCAACGGTAGAATCGGTGGGTGGTTAGCACGCGCCGGACAACGAGACTAGCAGGACTGGCATCTCTTTGACGTGATACCCTTTCCTCCTCGCGTCGATCACGGACACGATGCATTGACCAGTCTATCCAAATACCGATCTGTAGTGGCCAAGGCTTTTTCCGCATTCCTTGACATTTTAATTGATATCGCGGGATGTCGGCCAACTTGGTCATCTAATGAGCTGAGAATGTCACTCCTGAAGAAAAGCTTGCATCTAGCTACCGTGATTCTTCGGCAGTGGCGGAGTATGGGCTTATTTGCGTTGGTCAATAGTTGCGGACGACGCCGGGTCTGGACTTTAAAAGTGGATGTGGATGATATTGCGATGGCTTGTAATTTCTACGAGGTCGTTTCTGTCAAAGACGGGTAGCGAACGAGATCGGGAGATGTGAGAAGTGATAGGGCTGATGTTTATTGTTGCGTAGGTGGCATACGATTGAAGCAAACATTTGGGAGACAATCATCTCATCTGAATAAGTGCCTTACATGTGAACTGGTCTTTGTTGATGCCTCGGGACAATTGAGCATGTTTTCCCCGATAAATGAAGCGCATTTATCGCTCCGACAAATATAAACAACAGTTGATTCATCCGGTGGGCGAGTTCAATATCCCGTATTCTTAATTTCCAACTTCTTACTACCGACAATCAAGAACTGAGATTCACTTTTCCTAGCGTCAGTGGAAGATTCCGATTTCCCAGACCCAATAAGCGTCGCTCGATCTTCAGGTACGAGATGACACCTCTGCCTAGCTTCGTCTTCTTTCCCCTGTTTCTGCCTAGCCTGCACCACCAACATCTTAACTTACGTACTGGACTTGTGCGCATCTCGTATTGTTAGTCTTGCGCCGTGCAGGCCTACCCTAGATCCCGAGTGGATAGATGAGATCTATACGTGAAACCATGATCGCCCAGTAATGGTCCTGACGAGAATTAAATAAATAAAATAAAATGTTTTTAATTAGGAGTTTTGGATTGAGATATTGTTGTCGCATCATGATATCGTAATTGATTAAACGTTTCACGCCTAGTTGTGGATAAAGAAGTTATCATGACCCAAACACTCGGGAGCCAGACTGCCAGCTACACTGACATGACTAGCGGAATCACTCCGAAGCACAGTAGCGTCGTCCGAAACGCTACGGTAATTTGCGTCTCCATATCACGCAAGCCAATTGCGTGTGTGTGTCCCGTCTGCTGCGCGTCTCTCTTATTCCCCAATTAATTGCCACTGCCAAACCCAATCTCGTGGGTTCGGAGTGATTTTGGCATATCCCCGAGTCCTTCTCTTTCTCTGCCTGCTGTCCCGGTCTGTTGGGACTAGACGGGGTCAGTGGCTGGCTGGTAAGTTAGTCTAGTGCAGTAGATTGAGTTAGTGTAGAGACTACAATAGATAGTTATTGGGTGAAGTGGCAGTGGCACGCGGGGATAAAAATCAACGGCTTGGGAGAGGGCCAGATCTAACGAAGAATCGTGGCGTCATGTCCGAGCACCGCTTTTGGCACTGACTAGCGGGAGGGCATTGTCCGCGAGTGTGCCGTGCCACTGTTGGTGTCAATTGCCGTCAAGAGTATTTGGGTTTGCGTGTTGGGCGAAGAAGAGGACGTCTAGATGATTCTGATTGCAGCGCTAATAACAACAGAGTTCATCGACAATACCTTCTGTTTCAACAACGACGCAAGCCACTTTCGCTTCTCCCCCCCTCCCAGTGTAAATTACACAGCCGTGAAGTCGAAAGCCACTTGGGGTCTTTCCAGTGCGGGCAGATTAACAGCCCCCCTGTAGACGCCACGGAAACGCCTGGAGATACGGGAGTCTCTACGCGGTCGATGCGCACTGATACTAAGCATAGCTGGTGGTGGCCAACTCGTGCGAATAGGCTTCTGTTCCAGGCAGATAAGGTGTGCATGCACAATGGGACAATGCGCAGAGAGCAGAATCTGGACAGACAGTGTATCTCGTTGGTAAGCGTGAGTGAGATTGCCTTTCCGTCCCGGGCCGTCGTCTATCGGACTTTGTCTTTCGTCCAATGTTACATCAGCCTTTTTGTCTCTCTTTGGTGTGAGACGTCAGATTTGGAGAAATACGGGATGTGACATGTTCTGCTCATTGTGTTCCCTTGCCTCCTGTGGAGTACGGTAGCTGTTTGAACGGGGTTTGGTATTATCGGATTGGATGGTTTCTTTTTCTTGCGGGCGGGATTGAGTCTGGCGTCATTCCAGCTGTGCAGGGCGACACTTTATCTTAATTTATTTTTTACGAGGCATGCAAGTCTCGGACTTGAAAACGTGACGGGCTGGTTCAATTGAGAGGAAAAAGCAAATGAGTCTCAGTTACACATGCGCAACGGCTCCATAATGGTACGATGTATCGTCAATTTGTCTTTTGTGAGGCTCCCTTACATTGAATCCTTCGAGATATTTGCAGCGCGACACTGAGGTTGGCAGTGGAGGTTGAAGCAGCACAGCAGTGGAGGTTAAGCAGGGAGATGGGCCACGAAATACTACAGATCAGATTTGGAATGAGAGGTAGCAAGAACCAGTTTATTAGCTATCGATCCTCCCAGCTTAACTAACTTAACTTAAAAAGCACCAGGAACCTGGAATGCGGCACAGCCGCGCGTAAAGCTTAAGATATCTCGAGTGCCGTTTGCGAAAGATGGAGAGTGAGCATCTGAGCGCCCATGGTATTTAAACAGAGTAGAGTATAGTAGTGAGCCCAAAAACCCACTTGGCCTCAACGCCCCCAAAAGTAAAAAAGTGGTGCAGTGAACGGGGATGGGGGGTCCCGGTTCTCTGGGACTCTCTCACTCACTCGTGGTTGGAAAATTGATTCATCATAGTTTATTGACTTGCATATTATGGGGAAACAGAGAAGGAAAAAGCAATTCTCAATGATGCCATGCATGGATTCATCATAAGGCTACGTAAGGCTCGTTTACGACACGTCTCCTCTCAGTGGTTCACGCCAAAAAAAGGAAGCAAGGTACATACATCACAAGGGAAGAAAAGGTTCATCCTTTAGGAGCGGCCCCTTTCTTTTTAGGGGGGAAGCTAGACTTCAAACGATGCCTTGATGCGGAAGAGTTTGGCAAGATTTGGGGATCTGGTCGTAGAGGAGGTAGACAGACTTCGGGGCTTGGTTGTTACGAGTCTAGACTCTGGCTGGAGTAGACCACTCGGGTACTGTTTCCCCTTGCATACTTCTCCACGTGGCAGTTGAGATTGTTCTTCTTGTCTGTATCTGCCGTTGTTTATCGCCTGCATCCTGAGCTGGGCTGAGCTCGTGATGGGGACCCTGTATATATTGGTCAGAGGTATAATAAGCAGGGATGGCTGCTTACTGGCATGCTCGCCATACGACGTAAATTGTCATTCATGCGCGAAGAAAAGGTGGTATTGGCGTGGCTGGAGGTGGCCATTCGAGGGTCCCAATCCATCATCCAGTCAATTCTCCTATTCGGCTATCTCACGATCCAACCATATCTCACAGTGGTAAGCAAAATCGTCGTCCAGTGGAGAGAAGGGCCAGGGGTCCGAGACATCGGCGCCCTTGAGAAGCAGGGAGATCTTTTTTTTCGCATCGCGACTCCAATGCAAGGGAAAGAGCCAAGAAATGCATACATAAAAGAGAGTTTTCCTTTCTTTTTTCCTTTTTTGGATCCTTTTCTTCTGTCTCTCTTTTCACGATTGTCAAAAATCTCTCAAATCCATGTCCATGTTCCGCGTTTGGCGTCAGGAACGCTCAGTGTAATTCCCGTGGTTTGCTGTGCTCTAGCGCCAGAGCCTGTTGCCGTGAGGCTTGCGGCGGAGGATTTTGTTCAGTGGCTCGCAAACTAAACCCGCGCGCCCATACTGAGCAGATCTTTACTGTAAAGCAACCCTTGCGTTTAAAATGTTTCAGGCGAAAGAAAAAGAGTCACGACCCAAGAATATCCGTTTTTCTGCAGGTTTCTCATTTTGGATCCATGGAATCTCACAGGGTTTCGTTTGTTAATCCCGACTCGAACTTGTGATCGTGATGATAGCCCCCCCTTGTGCTTCACGCTACTGCGCTAGCGGGAGGCACTAACAATAGATCTGGACACAGTGTAGCCTCGGCCAACAGCAGCTGAACAATCACGTTGCACTGTGAAATGTAACACGGACCCTGTGAAATTTGCTGACGATTAGGGACAAGGCCCCCCTACACCCCTGCAAAGCTTAATGTGCGCAGGCCCTGCCCCTCGGGTGACGATGTGATTTGTCCCCGGGCTGCGCTGTGCTGTGCCTCTGCTACCTCCAAATCTTGGTTCAATGTCGAGTGTGTCTTCAGTGCTCAGATTTCAGTGTGCTCAGTTATCGTGGGTTGCATGCATGCGCTTCGTCCGAGCGTACATGTCTCTATTGCCTGTGTGGTCCCTTTACATACAGTAGCTGCTGCACTGCACCACGCTCTGGTTTCATGTTTGCGATATCTGATGTGTCCCTCCTCTCCATCTCCCTACAGTTATTCCCAGTCGTTTCTATCGGATCCCTATCTTTCCTTGCAGCTCATGCCTTGAATTGGGCATCGTACTTGGCCCAGGCTGGCAATACACCCGTCCCTGTCTACCCAGCGACATGACATCGCGTCGCCCAACTTCCCCTCACCATCGCCAGAGGCCCAGGGTCCGTGGCACTTGGTCCTACAGTCAAAGCGTCGATCTGCTCTGTAACAGGGGTTCCCCTAGCTCTCTTAGCCCGCATCGATGGGGAGCTGACGGGTGTGGGACCCCCCCTGCTGCTCGCCCTGGGATCTTGGCTGCTCCGGCGTGCGCTACTCGTCAAGGCCGGCAGATCCGTTCCGCCTTAGACGACTTCCGTCAGGGACTAGACCTGGGAACGCCATGCCATTGCCAGAGCACACTCACTGCTTGCTCTCCTCCTGGGCCATTGGCATTGGCATTGGCTTGGATCGGATGTACAGTGCGGTACCTGACGGTAGGAATCCTCGACTGGCATGCACCAGACCCGATCTCTGGGTGTGGAACTGGTTCCAAAGAGCAAAAGCGCCATAAAGGCTGATTGACCTCCCCATTTTTAAAGCTAAAACAGCTTTGTATCTCTTTTCGCCCGTTCGCTCAAAGGGAACCAGATCCCCCCCCATCTTGGTCTCCCATTCGTTTTTATATACAAAATAATGACCACCGTGGGAAACGCTCAAGCTGCCGCAGAGAGACACGACAAGGAATACTCTTTCATCGAAGCCCTTGCTCTAGGTCCCCGCGAGTCCTTCTCCCTCGTATCAAAGGAAGCTCTTGGCCTGCCCTCGTCCCCGAGCAGTCCTGTCCTCCCCGTCGCCCCGTCAATCACAACCGTCAACCCATCCATCGCACAGGTCACAACCGTCACACGGCCTAGAACTCCTCCTCAGAAGAAGCAGATCGTCCCTGTGTCCTCGCAGGTCCACGTCGCTAGCCCTCTCAAGAGCCCTACTGCGCCTGGCACATCGCACTCCTCGCAGAAGAGAGCTCCCAGCGTCACCACCGCCAACACCAGCACCGCCGTCGCCACAGTCCCGAGGTCGCTCGCCAGCAAGAAGAACAGCGCCATGGCCAACTCGACAAAGGCGCAGAGTGCCTGCCTGGAGCTATGCCACAAGACCACGGCGCTCGGCGACCGCATCTCGGTTCGCATGCTCGAGTATCTCACCATGGTGACCAAGCAGCCCCACGGCCTCGACACCCTCGCCCACGACTTCCTCGACACGTGCGAAATCCTCTTCTCCATTGAGGCTGGGCTCGGCGAGTGCATCCGCAACCAGCAGACGTTCCCCGGCGACGTCATCTCAGAGCTGAGCAAGAAGTTCCGCGTGACGCAGGCCGACTTCCAGCTGCTGGACCAGATGCTGGGCAAGTTCCTCGAGAATGAGCGCAAAGGTACCATGGGCCGTATGCGTCGCGGCTGGGGCCGCATCTTTGGTGACAATGACATCGAGAAGATGATCAGTGCCCTTGGGCGCACGCGCGAGAGTCTGCGCATGAGTGCGCTCATGTTCCAGTGGAGTCTGGGTAATGAGAAGATTGAGAATGAGCTCGGTATCGGCTACACTGGCCTCGCTGCTGCCCTCGACCGCATGGATACCCGTGCTGGTATGGCGCCTAGATCAAAGCTCTCCGATCACGGTGGTTCACAGTACAGACCTTCTTCTGCCTCGCAACATCGTGGCGTAGAGGGACACAGCGCCATGTCGATGGCTTCTCAGCCCCCATTACCTCCCCTTCCCTGGACGGAGCGATCATCTTCTATTCGCGAGGATACCCTTGCTGCCTCACTACACCAGGATGCTCGTTCATTTACCGGCCACCACCACAACACTGCCAGTTCAATCGCTTCCAATGAGCGTTATCACTCTGGCACCACCGCTACCTTTGACCGCATGAGCACCTTTGACGAGCACCACGAGGCACGGTCGCATCACACCGCCGTGTCAGATAGCGAGGTGTCTCTCGAGGAGCTCTCGGGTCTTGATCTCAACGGTGGCACAAAGGTCGTGCGACTCAAGGCCGATCCCTTCAGCATGCCCCGCTGGAACCCGAGAAACACCGTCGGCGCCGACGCGGCCAACCTCAAGTCGGCTCTCCTCACCGCCGTGCGTGGCAAGAACCACAAACTCATCGAACAGCTCTTGGATCGTGGTGTATCCCCCAACACTGGCCCTGAGCACCTCGCTCTCAAGGAGGCTGTTCTCAACAGCGACGCCGAGGCCGTTCGTCTCCTCCTCCTCTTCGGCGCTGATCCCAACGGCACTGATCGCGATGGTGTGACACCGCTCTTTGCCTCCGTGGAGAAGTCTTTCCTCGCTGGTGCCGTTCCTCTCCTCAAGTACGGCGCTGATCCTCGCTTCGCTATGGGTGAGGACAACGAGACTCCTCTCGCTGCTGCCTGTATCGCCAACAAGGTCAACTTCGCTCACCTGCTCCTCATCTACGGCGGTGATCCTAATCAACTGACCGCTACTGGCGAGACGCTCCTCAGCAGCGCTATCAACAAGAAGACCCCCAAGAAGTTCATCGATCTCATCCTCGACTACGGCGCTGATCCCGATCTGAAGAGTCGCGAGGGCAAGACTGCTCTGTTCGAGGCCATCCAGAACTCGCGCGTTGACATCGTCAACAGCCTTCTCGATCACGGCGCAAACCCCAACTTGCCTGGTCCCAAGCACATGCTCTGGCCCGCCACCTACCAGAGCGCCTGTCTCCAAGTTCTCCTGGCCCACGGCGCCGACCCCAAGAAGGCACCCGGCATCATGGAGCTTGCCGTCAGTGTCAACAACATCGAGTCAGTCAAGGTCCTCCTCAACGCAAAGGTCGACCCCAACCAGAAGAAGGACGGCGTCTACACCCCTCTCTGCACATCCATCCGCGACAACCGCCCCGACATCTTCCACCTCCTCCTCGCCAACAAGGCAGACCCTAACGTCCCTGCCAGCGAGTATCCCGCCTTCAAGTGTATCACGCACAACCGTCTTCAGTTCCTGCCCCCTCTTGTCGACGCCGGCGTGAATCTCAGCTCTCCCAAGGGCATTGTCGAGACCGCCGTTAGTGTTAACAACATGGAGGCGCTCACATGGCTGCTTGAGAAGGGAATGAACCCTAACGACAAGAACCCCAAGGGTCACTCACCGCTGACGACTGCTATTCGGGAGAACAGGATCGAGATGGTGGACTTTTTGCTCAACCACGGTGCTGACCCTAATGTCCGCGGTCAAGACTGGCCCGTGTGCATGGCCGTCCGCAACCCCCCCGTCCTCAAGCGCATCCTCTCCGTGCTCGCCGAGCCCCGCGCCTTCAAGGGCGTCATGGAGATGGCCGTCGTCGCCAACCAGCTCGAGTCGGTCAAGCTCCTCCTCGCAGCCGGCGTGTCGGTCGAGGACAAGAACGGCGGCGTCTTCTCGCCGCTCACATCCGCGATCCGCGAGGACCGCAAGGACATCGTGTGGTTCCTCATCAACGAGGGCGGCGCCGACATCAACGCGCCCGGCGAGCATCTCCCCGTCGTCAAGGCCCTGCGCCGGTACCGCGGCGACTCCGAGATGCTCGAGTTTCTGCTCGAGCATGGCGCCGACCCCAACAAGGTGTACCGCGGCTGGAACGGTGTCATGCAGGCTGTTGAGAACGGCGACGAGCAGATCCTCCGTCTTCTGGGTGAGAAGGCTGGGTTCGATCTCGATGTTAAGGATGAGCTTGACCGAAGCGTCACTGAGATTGCTGCTTCGCGAGGCTGGGACGAGGCAGTTCAGATTCTTCAGGAGTATGCCATGGTAAAATCTGCTTAATTTACGGGGTCAGTGTAAGATGATGAATGCTTGGGATGGGGTTGGAGTCTGCGAGATTGCTTTATGGGAACTGGACTGGACTGGACTGGATTGGATGGTTTTGTGTCCTTTTTATATATATCCTCTTTGTTTACCTTGGGCATTTTCTTTTTTCCTCTTTTTTGTTCATATCCCACATGGTATCGTACTACCATGTATCTTCTTACATTTTCTTTGTCAATCTATTTGTCGACGATAATACAGATGAGTCTTGAAGCACCATGATCTCAATGTGAACGTCCCAACGAACTACCTGGCGCAACAACAGCGGCATGCAATATTAACTCATCTATTTATTTGAAATGCAATAATTTACAGCCTGCTTCCCATATTGACATGAACAGACTTGATCTGCGTATACGCCTCCAATCCCGCCTCACCAAGCTCCCTCCCAATTCCACTTTGCTTAACACCACCAAACGGCACACGAGGGTCACAATCCTGGGAACTGTTGATCCAGACCATGCCCGCCTCAATAGCAGCAGCAACGCGATGAGCCTTTTCCAAATTCGTCGTGAAAGCAGCAGCGCCAAGTCCATATGTCGTATCATTCGCCAGCTCAATCGCTTCCTCCTCCGTCTTGAACGTCGAGACGACAACGACCGGACCAAAGATTTCTTCGCGGAACACTCGCATCGAGGGCTTGACGTCTGTGAAAACGGTGGGGGAAATGTAGAATCCCTTGTCTGAACCTCCGATCTTCAGAGGGTGACCGCCCGCTGCGACTGTGGCGCCCTCTTTTTTGCCAATGTCGATGTACTCTAGGATTCTCTCGTACTGAACCTTGGATACCTGCGGTCCCTGGTACGTTTCCTTGTCCCACTGGTTACCAACTTTGCTAACCGTGTTGAGCGTATCGAGAAACTCCTTGATGAACTTGTCGTAAATGGTCTCTTGCACAAGAATTCGCGACGTCGCGGTGCAGATCTGTCCTTGGTTCGACATGATGCCGAAGTGCGACCACTTGACAGCCTGATCAAGTTCTGCATCGTCAAACACAATCAACGGAGACTTTCCGCCTGTCTCGAGGGTGATGTTTTTGAGTGTCTTTGCCGCGACGCCCATGATGCTGGCTGCCGTGGCTGTCGAACCTGTAAAGGCGATCTTGTCCACCAACGGATGCTGCACCAACGCAGCGCCCGTGTCTTTGCCCAGACCGTTGACGATGTTAACTACGCCAGGTGGGAAACCAGCTTCTTTGATGAGTTCGCCAAGGACGAGAAGACTCAGAGGCGTTTGTTCCGCTGCTTTGATGACGACTGTATTTCCACAAGCCAACGCAGGCCCAAGTTTCCACGTCGCCATGGATAGAGGATAATTCCACGGGATGATCTGGGCAACAACCCCAATCGGCTGACGAAGTGTATACGCAAACTTCTTGGGCGTCGTGTTAATAGTCTGACCGAAGGTCTTGTCAGCCCAGCCAGAGTAATAGCGAATCACGCCCACGGCCTCAACGAGATCGTTCTCCAGCGTCTCAATGTATGTCTTGCCGTTATCCCAGGCGTCGATTGTAGCGAAGAGCTCGCGCTTGGACTCAATCAAATCAGCGAGACGGGCCATGAGCTGGCCTCTGTCTGAGGCGGGGAGATCTCTCCACGATTCATGGCGCAGTGCGGCTTTGGCTGCTTTGACGGCTTTGTCAATGTCTTGAGAATCTGCGGATTGAACTGTTGCGATCTCTTGTTCGGTTCTGGGCGTGTTAGTGGAGGCTACAGGGAGTGAGGGGGGGACTTACGCGGGGTCAATTGATGTGAGGGTTTTGTTGCTTGATGAGGGGACGAATTCGTTGTTGATGAAGAGGCCGGTCGGTTGGGACCATTTCACTCCGTTGGGAGCTGTGAGTTCAATTGAGGCAGCCATTTTGGTGATGATATGAGCTGGTTTGTGTGATGTTCAAGCGGGAGAGGCCTCTTTTACTTGAACCTTAGATATGTATTATATCTAGTATAAGACTGTGACTGACTCTCACTTTGATTCGATATAGACTGATGAGAATGGCGATTGTTTCCGTCGTCTTGATCGCGCAGACCTTCTCTTTTTAATCCCCCGCGCAATCATCTCCACTACCGAGATAGGGAAGTGAAGCCTACAACGACAGCACTCCACTGCACTACCCCGCATCTCCATCCACCTGCTTACACTGGGTAAAGAATTACATCTAAAGCCAGCGACAATCAGATGACTCAAGATAACAGAGGATGTTCTTATTGTCTATCAATTATCTCGTTATAGACTAGCTTACATTCACTTCCGATTCTCTGCCTCTTCAGCCACAGCCCGAGGAATCTCTTGATCAAGCCCCGTCTCCTTCGGCTTCCAGCCCAAAACTTCAGTGGCGCGACGGGGCTTGCTTCGGGCATTGCTGCCGAAGAAGACTGAACCAGCGGGGAGTGCAGTGTCGACCTCTGGTTTGTACAACTCTTCAACGTCAAGTGTATCGATGAGGCCTTGGTCCTTTGCTGCTCTGGCGACTCTATCCGAGATATCGGCCCATGTCTAAATTGTCAGCTTTGCAAGGCTTGCGAATGACTTGACTTACCAGCTCGCCTACGCCAGGGAGATAAATACCCTTCTCACCCCAGACATCCTCATCCTCACTTCCCTCGGCGCCCTTTTCTGCCAAAAGAGTGAATAATCTTGCGAGATCAGCGACGTGCACATTTGTCCAGGCTGCTAAGCCGCGGCCCGCTCTGACGGCATGGCCTCGCTCGATGGCGACTTTTGAGAGTGCGGGGATTTGAACGCTGCGCTGCTTGACAGGACCTTGACCTTTGCCGTAGATGATGGGAGGAAGAACAAGTGCCGTCTTGATAGAAGGCGTCTCCTTTGAGATTTTGAGAATATAGTTGTCTACTACGCGAGACTCGTGGCTGCGGATGAGGTCCAGGATGGGAGACACGCCATCGAGATCGTCCCAGACTTCGCTGGAGGGCTCACCTGGTTTGAAGGACGGTGAAGACAAGTCCTTGACAGGCAACAAACTCGCACCAGAAATTTGAACCAAATAGCCTGCTCATCGTCAATGAAACCCTCCTCATTCAGTTCATCATGTCTCACCATTTCCTCTCTTTGTCAATCCCCGATGGATCGCCTGCAACGACCCAATATGCTTATTCGACGCAACATCTAAGGTTCCCCCCGGTCAGCAACACCACACCATCAAAGGTTTCATGAAACACGACTGACTCAGTACCACCGAAGCTTGTGAAGCCTCCTGCTCCACGAGCGCACCATCATCTAGGTCGCCCACCACAGTGCGCACTTCCGGGTACGCCTTTGCAATGGTCTCAGCTGCGTTGGCGTCGCGCACGAGCGTGGCGATGGTGTACTCGGGGTGAGCTTGTGTGAGCTCGCGGAGGAGCTGACCGCCTACGTAGCCCGATGCGCCGGTGCTGGAGCTGTTAGTAAGCGGAATTTGAATAGACTTTGGGGTGTTACAGAAAGATTGAGGTCATTGCGCGTGTGTTTACGTGGTGCTGGGAGTGCTGTGCTGTGCTGGATGGAGGTGCGGAACTGGAGCTATGGAGATGGGGTTTTATGGGTGTACGCTGTGTCGCCAATATTATTAAGCTGTGCACCGCTGGAATTACGACACTGTGGCGATAATGGCGCATGAATTACTTGTTTCTATCTGCATGCGCATGCATTTATCAGCCACTCGAATAGTGAATCATGTTATAAATGAGGTCAAATGCAGTCATCGCGGAGACTTGCCTTTTTAGTGAGGATCCATCGCCAAATGCGCTTCCATACAGAGTGGGGATAATTGTATCACCAACCACCGAAAGAAACAAAAGGAATGCGACTAGAATCTTGAAAAGTCCGTCTAGTTCTGTGGCATAAATGCTGATACGTGCATTCGAACACACGACCTGCAAAAACGAAGAGTGGCGCAGGGAGGAGAGTTTAGGATTTTAGGTTCGGATTTATAGAAGGTTTATAGGTTGTAGGTAGATACCACTGCACCACTCTTCGCCGATAGTATACAGAGTAAATTTGAAATATGAGGGTAGGATACAGAGTGAACACGATGGAATATCAAGGGTAGCCTACAGAGAATCCACCACTGACTGCGCTTCCAGAACAGAGCTGGCAAACAAGGTTAGCTGTTGCTGTGTTTACTAGGTTTAAGGGCAAAGACTCCTGGGTTACATGCCCGCGAGTAAGACGACGCCTATAGAGGTATTCGTTTCTACCGCTGTTGAGGGCCACCACCGACAGCTTTGAGACTGTGTCTTCCGATATTGACGGCGTGGCAGCTTCCATTTACAGCCTTGGGATTAATGTCCCGAGTGTTGAAGGAGGTATATTGCATCTAACACAAGAGGCTCTTGTCACGTTATATACTCCAGAGAGCACTCCCTCCACGATCGCGCAACTCGGGCCCGGACTAGTGCTGCACTAATCAAGCGCAATGCGACAATGGCTGTCTCGTTGAAACACCGTCAGAAAGTATCAATATCTTTCCTGTCAGAGCAGAGGATCGAAGCTTTTGTCGAATGGCGTGTAAGGAAGAAGTTAATCTAGCTGCTGTGGTTGACATTGGAATTCGAAAACATTGTGATAGGTCCGAGCAGTTGCTTGTTGTGAACGTTGAAGAGCCGGTCGCCTAGTTTACTGACATTCAAATTCAGTGTTTGATCAAGGCGTAAAGGTTGAGTGTACATCGACGTGAATAGTGAGTCTTGCTGGGACCTTCCATGTGGTGTTTAACCAGGAGTTGATTGAAGGGCTGCAGAACTCTCTATGTCAAGTGCCAGAGGACATTCTTTCCTGGTTCATCGCTACAATTAAGGGTAATTCAAGGGCTATGTCAGATGATTTCGGTATCGGACCCAAAGACGACTGACGACTTCAAGGTGGATGGATTCTGCATACTCAAATCATTCTTGATGGGCTATCGTTGCGTATCTTTGGGAGGCTGGTGGACACGTCAACACTGGTCTCACACACCGTCGAGGATTTCCGGGGTTTTAGATCAGAGAGTCTTCTCAATTTCATGGACTTCGTCAAGGATATATTGCTACCCTCATACAGAATTTCGCATCACTTGACCATATCGAGATAGCAAATCCTGACTCTTCTCGCGAGGCTCTTTCTTGGCAGCCACGCATACCACGACTTTGGCGATGACCCAGGAACTGGATCGACTCGTCGGAGCTATATGTAATTAATTAGAAAGCAGACACTGATGAACAATAGTCCGCTGGAGAAGCGTTCATCGCCAAGTGAGATAGGAGGATTCACCATCATCGATGTTGATGGGGCATACCAAGCGACAGCCAAGGACTCATATGCCCGGGCGTACGAACCGAGTCTTTGGGATTTGAAATTTTGTGTTTGGAAAGAATGAGCAAGTCTATCCAGCATAATCTCTGCGGAAAATCAACCGATCAAGGTGTCACCTTCATATGGAGCCCGGCTGGGATGGGAACCCAGACACTACCTTTATATATGTCAGATACAAGGGAAGAAAAGTCACAGCAATATCTCCGTTAATCTCAGATAAGTGTTCTTGTCTCATTTACGTGTCACCGCGCCCGCATGAAGCAGAACTCAGTAGAGAGACCTCAGTCGGAGATGGGAAGCTCCTGAGTCCTCGGCTCCGGTGACGTCGAGATCCCGATCTTATTCCAGGCTCTCGATCAACCATACTTACGACACTGCACTGCTTCTTTGCCAGAGACTGATAGATTGAACTATTGATACTCTAGTGTTTAGATCAGCAGTTCTCCCGGTCGCTTTGGTAATATCAGTCTTTGTCTCGGAGCTTGGTCTTCGAGTCTGGATCTTCAGACTAGGCGAATGATTGGCTATACTCTCCAGAACCTGCTACTGCATCACGCATAATGAGTTATACTATATTAAGATAATCGTGTCAAGAAATTGGGCTGCTGATATAGCAACTACCCGGATCGCACTCCAGCGCGTTGAAGTATATGTACACGAAATACATCTGTCCTCCGAAGTAAGTATCAGAGAACTAACTGATGATCAGTCAGTCAAACATGAGTGACTGTCCTTGGACTATTTTGTCCCACCAAGTCATCAAGTGGCATATCAACTTGGTCCAGGACGTTCACTATCTCAAGCTAACCTCCAAATGTCCCTCGCCACAGCCACTCCGATAAGCGGCTACCCCACCCCGCGGAAACATTCCCTTTTCGCCATCTCATCAACAGCACAATAACACAACATCCCCCGGGATCGATGTCCCTCGTTAGAAGAAGCAATTAACCCACGTCTCATTCCACCTCATCTCATCTTGTCCTGCTTCTCCACTTTCCTATCTAAGATGCCCAAAAAAGTCGAGCGAACGCGGACTTTCACAGGCTGTCGAACCTGTCGTTCGCGCCACGCAAAATGCGACGAGGCTCAGCCTGAATGTGGAACCTGCAAACGATTGGGGCTTGCTTGTGGAGGTTACGGAGCACGGCTGTTTTGGATTAGGGATGATGCTCTCAGGCCGGAGTTGCAGCAGAGTCATCGGGGCTCGGAGTATCGGTATCCACTATTCTCCGGTGAGTAGTCCCGATGTGATGTTCGGCTTGATACTGATCAACGCAGAGAATGAAAGGCGTTTGATGAGTGATGAGTTGAAGGGGAGTTTGGGGAAGAGGACGGCGCTGGCGTTGTTGGCGGACATTGACTCTGCGTGTGAGAAGAGTGATGTTGGAGATGCGTTGATGAAGGGTCCTTTTGGGGTCTTTCAGTCTTTTGAAGAAAGGGAATTGACGTTGGACACGATTGAGTGTTCTCCTGATACTAACACTGATAATACATCGACAAGCATGTATGCTGAGACTGATGGTTTCATTGAGGAGATTCAGCGAACAGATTGGCCGGATCAACTACCTGAAGATGACCTGGATATCTTTACAGCTTCGTTGGATCCCAGCTTCAATATCAACACAGATAATTCGTCAATGGCTGATCAGATTCATCTACATGATCCCATGGCGAATTTCTTTGTCGACGGTCCAATAGGAGCTGAAATAGCCCTCTTCAGTCCAGGCTTCATATCTCAGGTCATAGGAAACGACAGTACTGCGCAAGAAGATGCTAACGACCCTGGCCTTCAAGCTTCAATGAACGAAGTCGTCCCACATCCAAGAAACATAACAAGCCACTCCAGCCTCCCAGAAGAAGCAGAGCCCTTACTCCGCCACTACAGACAACACATCGCCGGCCAGCGCTCAACCATGCAGGCAAAACGCAAATCTCCCTGGGAAATCATCTTTCTTCCTTGCGCTCTCGAGACCTTTGCTGAGCTATCGCTGTGGAATGAAGCTTCTCATACCCGCTCTTCGATATTTTATACTCTGCTTGCTCACAGTGCACTGCAACTTCACATGTCAAAGGCGCCGAATTCTTTATCGGCAGACTGGAAGGAGATTGGATTGAAGAATCATGAGCGAGCGCAGAATCATCTTCGGCAGGCGCTGCAGCATGAGATGTTTGGGCCGAGACAGGCGAGCTACAAGGAACTTTTGATGGCTATTCTCGCTATGGCGATGACTTCAGTAAGTTCCTTATCCCCGATTTTATGATCAAGCACTAACAGAGTCAGTTACACAACGGAGCCCGCGCATTCCGCATCTTCCTCCTCGATGCAGAGCGCCTCATCCGTCTTCGCGGCCTCGCAAACCAAGCCCAAAATCCCTTCAAATCCCGCCTGCTGCACCACATGTACACCCATCTTCGTGTGATTGCAGAGAGCATATCCCTCTGGAGTGAGCCTCTGCCCGAAAGCTCTTCGGAGATCCAAGGTCGTGAGCAATTCCGAACATTCCGCATTACAGAAGAGGGTCTGAACATGGGTCTCGATCCCGCTCAAGAAAAGACCGACGAGCTTGGATACAATGACATCCATCTTGAAGTTCAAGGACGATGGACTCAGACTCTCTATCCTGTTATCTATGGCATACCAGAGTCTCTTATGACGCTCCTGTCACAAACAGTTTCGTTGTCTAACGAGAAGAACCGTCTTGAGACTGTTGCACGCTGCAACCCCTCTATATCAGAAGCCCTCTCCAAGCACACCAAAACCCTCGAAAACAGGATCTGGGCGTGGCCCTCAACCCTCGACCCCACCGAACCCGTCAAGATGCCGACAGGCGATGAAGATCTCGTCCGCCATCCCCAAGTCCGCTCCATGACACTGGCAATCCACCAAGCACTGGTGATCTACTTCTACCGCAGGGTCTACGACATGAACGCCATGATCTTGCAGGACCTCGTCCGAAAGACACTGGAGCACCTTGAGCCGTGTTTGGGCGAGTTGATAGATGATCAGGATTTTGCTACGAGCTTGGCGTGGCCTGCTTTTGTGGCGGCTTGTGAAGCTGTGAGCCCGGATTTGCAGGAGAGAGCGCTCAAGTGTTTGGGGGTCACGGATGATAAGGGCGTTTACTTTACGAATAGGCCGGCGGGGGTTGTTGTACCGTTGATTTGGGAGAGGAGGAAGCAGTCTGGGGATTGGACTACTAGTTGGCAGAGTCTTGTGCAGGAGAGTCTAGCATAGAATGCAGCATCTGCTTTTCAACAATGCATTTTCACTTATCCAAACTTATAACTTCCTGAACTTTATGAAATAATTCCGTCTATTTTACTATTTAACCAGTAAACTCCGTAATGCAAAGTTAGATCCATTCACGCCAGCTTGACACCAGCATCCTTCAGAAGCTGCGCAAGCTCAGCCCTCTCATCATCCTCCAACAGAGCAAACGGCTTTCGCAGACCTCCCGTCTTCCAGCCCTGCAACTCCATACCAGTCTTGATACCAGCGCCATAATGATGCGCCTCCAAAAACTTGCACACGGGAAAGATCTTGGACCAAAGTTCTCTTCCCTTCTTCAGGTCTCCATCAACAGCGATAGCGTTCCAAAGCTGCACTGAAAGCTCAGGAAGGACGTTGGTGGTTCCCCAGACCGAGCCCTTGGCTCCAGCACAGAGGCCGTAGAAGGTCAGCGTGTCCCAGCCGTTGAGGGCGGTGATGTCGTTGTGATGGTGGAAGAGAAGATCTGTGAGCGCGGGTGCATTTCCAGATGTGTCCTTGAGATACTTGACGCCGACATCTGAAAGACCAGCGATTTCGGCAGGTGACAAGCTGACACCGCTCGCACTGGGGATGTTGTAGTACATGATGGGCAATCCACTCTCCTTGTAAATCTCACCAAACATTTCCCTCAACTGCTTCAAGTTGGGGGCATCGTAGAACGGCGGGACAATCATGGTGGCAGCAGCTCCAACCTCAGCAGCGTGCTTAGCGAGCTCTACAACTCCAGAGGTGGTAAGGTCGCCGATTCCAGCGATGACAGGGACACGGCCAGCAGCTGACTTGACACATTGGTCGAGAACATCTTTGCGCTCTTGGAGGGTGAGGGCTGTGAATTCACCGGTGCTGCCGCCGGGGACTAGGCCGTGCACACCGGCCGAGATCTGACGCTGGATGTGGGCGTCGAGGGCGGGGAGATCGACGGTGCCGTCGGGTTTGAAAGGGGTTATGAGAGCGACAAGGATGCCTGTGAGTTCTTGGGGGGCCATTGTGATGATTGATGCAAGACTAAAGTGACACTGAATGAGTGAGTGAGTGAGTGATTGAGTGAAATGAGATGAATGTTTTAATGATAAACTCTTGATATTCTGGTCTATTATATGTTTCTTCTCTTTATCATTCCTTTACCAATCGGTACACCCCGCGTTGTTCTCTATCAGTCTCGAGATGATGGTCTCATCAAAATAGGTAAGTTTCCACGACGTAGGCGGAGATGCTTGCCAACCGTGTTTTGGTGGGGTATCTATCGGCTGCCACATACAGAACGCCCAATTTGTTAGACCAAAGTCAAAGAGGCAGAGAATTGAGAGCAGCACACTTTGTTTAGTCAGATTTCTGGCCTTCCTGTTCGAGAGTTGCTAATCGGGTCCAAGCGGATCGTCGCAATCGAATCTCCTACTTACGCTTGTGCGAAGGTACCCTATACAGCGACCCCCATGTTTTCAAGCATCATGAAGAAGTCAGATATTTAGCCGTATGACAATAAATCAAACTTTAAGAATTTTCAACGTGTAGACAAATAGGTGCATCGGCGACAATGCCTGCTTCATTCTTTGGTGCGAGCTTCGTGACTGTCTAGCAGAAGTTGTAACAGCGGAATAATTGGTACAAGGCATCGGCGTCGAATTTACAGCGTTTCTCATCTTGATATCTGATGGGGCAAGTATCTCGGGTTGCCTGAGTGCAGAGTTCGATGTGGTTGGGCTCCGGGAGCGGTATATTCTCATATCTTCATCAAGCTACTGAACCTGGATCAGAAAGACACAATGACCGGTATTTCCAGCTTGTTGTTCTCTTTGCAGAAACTCGCGCTTATTGACTGATTGCTGACTATGAGCTTAAACTCAGGGATTCTAACAAGCTGTTTGACTCCTTCGTTAATTTAGGCGAGAAGGCCCCTTACAGGTTTCAAAGATCCTCAATGTCGGCTCCTGCTGGAGACATCTTTGGAGTACTGTAAGAATAACTAGGCGACCTTGGCTGATAGCTTAGCGACAGCGATACTACTGACAACAGCTCCAATTTCATCATGGTTAGAATTCACTTGCAATGATTGATGTTGGGAAGATTGCAATCCCCCTTGATCCCTTGAGGCTCCATCTGCGAGCATAAACGAGGTTCAATCCCACTGGCGTCGTGATTAATGACAACGTCCCCGACACTGATGCTCGTTCGCGTATGCAACAAGGTTGCATCGTCAAGAATGTCGCAACAGGGTGACATCTCCCTGCTGCAGTGCATGAAACACCACAAGGATGAGAAATAAGGTTATCAGATCAACCAACTCAATCGCCAGTGTTGCAGACTACCCTGCAGGTATTCAATTCTGCTTGCACTCCAGTTTTGCCCACACGCGACCTCCAATTCTTCCGTCAATGGAGCGTTTGTGAATTGATGACAATTGGGAATCACATGACGATTAGTCACCATTCCATGCTGCGTGAAAGAAACCGTCGTTTAAATCGCCAAGGTAACGTCGGGCCACCTCTCGCCTCACAAACAACTTGACAATCTTGGCGACAAAAGGGCGCCGACCACGGATCTCTTTCTTTGCGGCTCACCTTCCTCCTCCAGCACAAGCTCCAACGGTCTCGGATATTTAAATTGCAGGAATAACCATAAACCCGCCTCACCTTAAACCGCCATCTAGCCCAAAGTAGTCATGCTGCCTTACGCAAGGATCTTCATACGGCCCCGTAGCATGGAACATTCCCAGAAGGAATTTTCTCTCGCATCCTAGTTTTCATCATGTCACCCAACTCCACCGTCAACCTCCGATCGGAACATGAATGTGGATTTCGCGTATGTAAGAACTGTGCAATGCCCAGCTTTTCCGGCTCCATTTTCTACGTAAAAGAAATACCAAAAACACGAGTAAGGGGGTTCCACTGTCAGATGTTGTTTTGAGTTTGAACTCAGCTGACTCAAAATCAAGACTGACATAACCTAAAAACTTGCTGCAAGAACTTTTAAACTTTTAGGTTCTTCGGTAGAAGGGGTTTATAGTGGCAATAGAGCCAAGTGAATGCCGTACGTACTCGGCCGGATATACGGACGGACATACGTAATGCTCCGCCGGCTGTAAAATTGAAGGTTGACGGAGGCAAAGGCCCCACTATTCCGGTGCTCCATCCGGCGGATCTGCCGGGGTGGCCGAGGACCAATCGGCAGGGAGGTATCTACAAAACCTCAGCATCTTGAGATTACCTACCTTCAATCTCTCGTCAAGGGACCTTCCTATCTTGTGCTACAGACGAGGTTATCACGTAATGGACTGAACAGCTTCACTTCCCCCACGGGGTCTACGACAAGCTATCCCTTTGAGCAATTCCAACTCTTGTAATGCTACCGTTGCAATTGGGCAAACCCGGACCCTCGGAGCTCATTTTCCCCATCGAACCACCAAAAATGTACATCATAGCTCCCGCCACAACCTCCGATCGGAGGTCTTTCGGCCTGGGGTATAGCATAATAAAAGGGTGATATATGGAGAACTACGGGCCGCTAATAACGTCAAGTCTGCCCACGAACCTTCCATTGACTTTTCCTTTTCACCTTCTACCTCCTTTCCCAATTCACTGTCCTCTTCCAACCTCGGTCGCCTTATAGTTGGAAGTCGGTAGGCTACCGTCAGGGAGAGAGAAAATTCCTGATATTAAATCAGGAAGCCAAAACAAACTGGGTCTCAAGGCTCCCTAAGATATCCTAAACTTGGGTAAATCTTTTCATAACTTAGACAAGAGGTCTTGAGTTCTCTTGCCTGGCTACGCAGGACCGTAGCACTTCACCATGGGCATCATGAGCTTTTCAAAAAAGCCCGCCGAGCCTTCGCCGCTGACATCCCACCCTCCCGAGTCCAGCGCCTCAGACACAGAACCACCAAAAGATGACACCGATTTCCAGGCCGTTCCCGCTGGTACCGAGGAAAAGGGTAATATCTTTGATCAAGGCGGCAAGAACTACAGAACTCTTGGACGATGGGACACGATCCTGATCCTCTTCACGAACCAACTCGGTCTTGGGATCCTTTCCCTACCCTCAACGATAAAAACCCTCGGAATCGTGCCGGGCATAATCGCAATTCTTGGCATCGGCGCACTATCGTGGTACGCCGCGTACGAACTCCTCCAATTCTACCGTAAACACCCCAATGTCGTCAGTATCGTCGAGATGACCCGCATCGTCGGCGGCGCATGGTTTGAGTCCTTCGCCGGCTTCGTCATGATGATCCAAGTCGTCTTCATCGTCGCTTCAGCTACAGTCACGCTATCCGTTGCACTGAATACACTTAGTAGTCATGCGACGTGTACTGTGATATGGATCCTGGTGGCGTGTATCGCGTGTTATATCTTGTCGATACCACGAACGATGAAGTTTGTTTCAAAGGCGGGAATTCCCAACGCTGTTAGTGTCGTGGCGGCTTGTTTGATCGTGTTGATCAGCTTGGCTGTCACGGGACCTGCGACTGCGCCGGAGGGATGGCACAAGGAGATCAAGGTTGTTGGAAACCCTACGTTTCGCGATGGCCTTAATGCGTGCCTGAGAGTTGTATTCTCGTACGCTGGTACATTCACATTCCCGTAAGTTCGCCCTTCTACCTTCTATTGAGGCTAGCTAACGATGAAAAGCTCATATATGGCTGAAATGCGAGATCCCGCAAAAGACTTCCGCTTCGCTCTCGCTGTCCTCGAGGTCGTCAGCACACTCTTCTACATCGCCATGGCCGTCGCCCTTTACTGTCTCGCTGGCGATCTCACAACGTCTCCCGTCCTCTCCGCCGCACCCTCCATCCCGGCCAAGGTCGCCTACGGAATCATCCTCCCGGCCGTTGTAGCCACAGCCCTCTCAATCGGCCACACAGGCTGCAAATACGTCTATGTAACCGCGATGCGACAAATGCGCGCAACCCACCAAGTCACAGACAACAGCATCAAGTCTTGGGTCACATGGATCTTGTCGGTCACTGGATTTTGGGTTCTGATCTTTGTCATCTCGAATGTCATTCCTATCTTTGACTCGATTCTGTCGATTACGGCTGCGACGACGATTCCTTGGTTTACGTATGGCTTTGCTGCGATTTTCTGGCTACATCTCAATAAGGGTCTTTATTTCTCAACGTGGCAGAAAGGGCTGCTCACGGTGGGAAATGTTGTCATGATTGCGCTTACGCTGTTCATGAACGCGGGTGGATTATGGGCGGCTATTACTGAGCTGCTGGATCTTTTTGCTAATAACAAGGATGGCATTGGAGGAGTTTTCTCCTGTGGAGATAACTCCATCTTCTAGTCCAAGTTCTACATGTCGTAATAGATTATTCATTGTTCATCTTATCTTAGAGACTCACTAATAGTTAACTGGTGTGAATGCGGTATAATCTTGACATATTGTATCCCATCCATTGTAACAGCTAAGTTGTAGTACATATCGACATCTTTGTCAGATCGCTAGCCTTAATAAACAAGGCGGAACTCGTTTCCTATCGCTTCCAATATTCGCATAACCACGGTTCTGTTGACCTTTCTCCTTTGTACCGCACACGATCCTCACCTGTTCTCGTTATGCCTTCAAGTCCAAGACAATCAGTTTCATACAACATGAATCTCAACGACTGCTGCTGTATCAAAACGTCAACTCCCATTCATTTCAGCTGTTCATTGATCTTGAGAAGGAGTTCGTTTTGGGAAGCGTCTCATGAACCCCTCAGCTCTCAGACTCAAGTCTGTTTCTGGGATCCTTCAGTGCACGCTGTACCATTCTACCAGCGTATACGTCGTCCAGGTAATGGCCATCATTCTCCGTTGGCATGCCATAATAGCCGGGCAGACCATCCTCACCAGTTCGCAATCGAACCCTTCCAAGCACCCCGAGCGTTGTAAGCCACGCCAAGCGTCGATCACTGAGTTGAGTCCAAACATCAACCAGGTCGTGTTTGATGAAATCCCCAATAGGGCGACCGGGTTCGTAGGTGTAATTCTGAAACTCGTGTGTCCAGATAGTGCCAGACTTCAAGCTGTTTCCGAATTGCAATGTAGGACCGGCCTTGGCGGCGTGGAATAAGTCGGTCAAGGCGTATTCGTTTGAAGTCTCCTGAAGAAAGGTGACTTGCTTAATGGGTTCTGGCATAGCGATTTCGGTCATTTCGCTGTCCTTGGTTGGGTATGATGGTGGGCCTAGAACTCGTAGATCTGGCATCCCAACCATGGCTTGCCGAGTCTCAGATAGACGGAGCTTGTTCGGTATGTCCTGGGGATACACCATCTTGGTGCCAGTCATCATGAATGGATACAGATCAACGCGATCTGTCACAGAAATCTCAGGATCCCTTGCCTCAGCATCGAGTACATACCAGCGCACTCGGTGAGAATCGATCGCATCTTCCTTGATGTAGAAGTGTGATACGAGAACGCCGTTCCAGTACAGAAGATTAATCAACCTGAATGGGTGAATGAAACTGAGACACTGGAGATGCTCATGGACCTTCAGCCAGTGCTCAAAATACACGATAAAAACTGCCAGCGACACAGAGGGCAGTGGCTCTTCGATGCCTTCTTCCAGCATCTTGTCAGGATGCTCTTCGATATCGTACCAAAGTGGGACAGCAAACAGCATTGCTGTGGCATTGAACTTGTCGCCCGAATGGGCCGTGGCGAAGATAGCAAGTTCGTGATACAGGCGCTCTGGGTATCGCATGTTCGACATGTAAGGCACCTTATAAACAAAGCCTGAAGGTTCATCGAACCAGATATGGTTCCTAGCGCGAGGAAGTACTTCGTGTAGTTGACGATTCTCTGGTCCGTAGGGCTGGTCTGGAATGACAGATCGTTTGAGGTATGGTTTCTTGTGGTTCGGAACTTGCGTGGTGGTTGCTGGCTTGATACGAGCTAGAGTGACAGGAGCCCGCCCATGGTAGAGCGACCGAGAAGATTGGTAGGCAAGATCCTTCGCACCTTCAACAGTCACATCTCCGCCATGGAAAGCTTTGCTCCAGTCCTTCCCAGGCAAAAGAAGCTTGAGCGCCCGGATATTCCCAGGGACCTTGAGCGAATGATGGAGGATAACCTCACTCTCCAGTAGAAAGCCTTCCGAAATAGCCTCAAGTTGTAAGCCACACAAATGCTCATCGGCCATATCCTCGCTGATATAAAAGACTTCGCGATCAATGCTGGCAAGCACAGGCTCCAGCGTGTACGCTGAATACCCGATAAATAAACTCCTTGGAGCTCCGTAGTCGAAGGATTCTTCGCAGTAATGCACATGCATTGACTGCTCTACAGAATCTCCAGGGCAGAAAATATCCCTATCCCAAAGAAGTGTTCCGCGATTGAAGACCTTGGTGAATTTCCATTCGCCTTTGGGCTGCTGGTTGATCTGAAAGTAGCCGCCGCCATCAAGCTTTCCAACCGTCTTTGCGATGGCATCCCCTTGTTTAGTCGTAAGAGTGGAGGTTTTTTCTTCGGTGAGGATGCGCGCACCTCTCCAGGGAGGTGGCTCTCGGGGCATAATGGTGACGCTGGTGATGAGTCACGTTAGTTAGCGTGAAGATATGAGATAGGGCATGCAAACTCACGTCTCCCTCGGGCTGTTGAACTCAGGCTCGTCGCTGAGAAGACGCTTGTTGGAGTGAGAAAGGGAGAAAGGTTGTAAGAATGTCCTTGAGTTCAGCCTGTCGGCGGGTCGACGTTGCCCTCACTTCTAACGTGGTCGCGGTTTTGTGAGCGGCAGTGTTGCGGAGGAGTGAAGAGGAGAGGTGCTCTGCTTGAGCGAGACACTGAGCCAAAAAGAAGTCTGTTATTCAAAAGAGGGCTCACGTGATCCTGGAACATGGGATGAGGCGATGGTATCATGCGGGAACGGGGTTCTAGGTAGCTGGCAGTGTCAAGCACATGTAAGGGATGCCTGGGCTAGTCTGTGAGGTGCCTAAAGTAATTTGCAGGCCGTTTGACTACGTAGGTACCTTATTCTATTTTCCATCGATAATTCAGAGCCCTGAGGTTTCTGCCATTAAATATCTCGATTCCCTCTCGAGCGTTGGAACTCCTGACTAGTTCTTGCGCTTGGCCTCCTCCGTCAGCTGGCATCAATACCATAGCTCACTGGGTCGTGAATCCATGGATCTGGATTGGGCCTCTGGGTGTTTCTGATACTAAGTCAACTCGTGAGGCCACCTTTACAAGAGTCCAAAAATGATGAGTTCTCTGTGCTGACATAGGCCCTCAGCCTCAAGTCTCAACTCCACTCTCTCATTCATTGAAATAGATGAATGAACTGCAGGCATCTAAGATAGCCATTGAGCTTTAGCCAATAACTGAAGGATAAGAAAGATTGCAAGTTTGACAGGAAAAAGTCTGCTGTTGGCCTGAATAGCCCTAGACAACCCGACCCGTGCTCCTTGATATTCACCTGAAGTTGCGTTACGAAGAACATTGTGAATACGTTGAGCTTATATCCATCGTGGATCTTTGTCAAATCGTCCAATACCACATGGAGCTCCTCTGGTTATGTTATGTTGTATTAAATGATAAATATGAGTTCTAACCCCTATGTAGCAAAGGCAAAAACCAATTCCATGATAGTCAATAATACTACCAAATACTAGCCTTTTTTATACAAGAATTGGTCTTTCAGGATCTGTAGAAAATTCATCCAGTTTCCTGAGAACCTTTTCCAGTTCACTTACCACCTCTTCTTCCTCGCCTTCAACCGGTAGGATATCGTCACACGGTGGAAGCTGTGAACCATAGCATTCCCATACAACTCCAACTGCCTCGGCTGACTGTCGTTGAGTTTCAGTCAGGACATTTGAATCGATTCCTCGATAGGCAGCCTCCATTCTTGGAGCCCAATATTCCCGTGCAAAGGATAAAAGATCAGCATAATTGCCACGCTCTCTTTCAAACTCCATGACGAGTTCTTCAAGCAGCTCCAGTCGTGAGCTGTCCTCCTGTTCAATCTCGTAACGATCTTCTGTCGATAATGGACCAGAGGCCTCCTCACCCTCGGCATTACCTAAGCAGCAACAAGTATGACGAAGATCAAGGAGCAAAAACGTTAGGTAACGCACAGCCGCGCTATCAATCCAATGTTTCTTGGCTAGGTCGTAGCCAACATGACGTAGTAGATCACACATATATTCAAGGTGCTTAAGGACAAAAGGTATGGTTCCGGCAATCCCAAAATCAGAAAACCAAGCCTGGAAACGATTTATGACAGCTATGAATTTAGTCAAAGGCGTGCATCCTTTCGGGGAACATTGGCATCGGCAGTCGTCAACATTATCTTCTTCAAAAATGATGCTTGAGACTTTTGGGGACAGAGAGACAAGATGTCTAAACTTAAAAGAAAATTGACTGGTGCCGAGGTAGGTCATGAAGTAGTGTGTTGCTGTTGTACGGCCCCATAGAGTCGGGATAGAGGAGTGAAGGTCCCCCCCATGGTCAACCAACCAACAGATATACGATGAGTACTTGAATTCTTGATATCCAGCGCTGTATTGAATAGAGCTCAGCCATTCCGCTAGTAAGCGAAAGACGTCATCAAATAAAGTCACCGGCATAAGGAAGCCACTGTGCAGGGCACATTCGGCAACTTCGCCATGGGAGATAAGCATGTAGATTGATTTGGAATCCTCTGGACTCTCAGCATCATCGTACACTTTGAGATGCAACGGGACTTGGAATTTCTTTGCCTCCAGGAGCCGCTGGGTCTGGGACGCATTCTGATCTAGAATACCAGGTTGGCAGAAGTTCAAAATCTGTCTTTCTGATGGAGTGAGCTCGCGCTGTGCTAGTGTTCTCAGCTCTTTCCTTCGCGAAGCTAGATACCGGATAATGGTTTTTCGGCACTCAATGCAGGAAGGAAAGGGGTGAATTTTCGGTAGTTGCGTGGCTCGCTGGACAATACATGTAAAAATCGCCGATTCGGAGTGGAGTAATAAGTTGAGGACTTCGCAGCCTTTACATACTTTCGATCTCCCTCCTTTTCCAGGCTCGTGAGCAGGACTTAATGCATCGGTAGCATAGTCGATCGCGTAATGACCGTTGTTGTCTTTCGTGTTTAGCACTTTGCCATCTGCATGGTTGAGAAGCACGCTCAAGATCGCCGCATTCTGAGTCTGAACCGCGATATGTACAGGCGTCTGGCCGAGATGGTTGATCTCATTGATAGAGGATGGATATGTCTCCAGAAATCCTTTGACCTTGTCCTGATCTTCCATGACGACAAGCCTACTGAGTTGGCCATATTCGAGGTCTATCAAGATTAGAAAATTCACAAGAATCTCAGACCAAACTACTCACAATTGGATATTATTGGGAAGTTCTTAACCAAATAAAAGTGTCCTTGAAGGTTGGGGTGAGGGAGTGGAGACTTGCAATCTTTACCTGCAGAATCATTACATCTGGACAGAAGAGAATTGATCATTTCGCCAGACATTCTGAAATTTCGAGGTTCTATGTTCTGGCAAAGTTTTGCTAGAGTTGGTGAACTACATGGCCTTTGCGATCAGTAATCCTCATGGTGCAAAATTCATTCCACCAAATAAATTGATTTGATAAAGACATACCCCGTTATTGATCTTGAATATGTGGCGGGATTGATGAAAGGGGCCACCATAGAAAAGACCGGTAGAGCTTCATCACCAAAATTGAAATCGCATGAAGAGGAAATCTAGCGCAGATAAAGTCAGTGTAAGTCTTGTTGGAATCGCATAACCAACATACATATAAGACGGATGTTATGTGGTCGACGATCGAACAACCATTTTGGTCCACGTCGGTAATTGAGGCCCTTCGGTTGGCAAAACACCACTTGAGTCGCCTGTAACACGACGATAAGAGTGCTTCATGGTATTTATTTACAGGGAGATGGAAAAGATTCATAGCTTCTTCTACAATCTTGAAGGAAGGGGACTGGCGGCTGTCGACCGTTTCAACCCAGGCAAGCCTTTGACCGAAACCCATCCCACCAGTACCCGCTGTAAAGAATAGTGAAAATTGGCTGGTCTTTCTCCAGCGACTCTCAATAGAAGGGATAGGAAATATCAAGGTGCGCTTTGTTTGCTCTTTCAGGGGCTGCTGCGTTGAAAGCGGGCACCCAGATGAATGGTAGTCTGTGAAGCTCATTTCATTTTCGACAATGAACGGGCCCCATTGTCTCCGTTCGCGCCTTTTGAAGTTCTTTCGGCAGAAGCAGAAGGGATTCATCGTCCACAAGTTCCCATTTTGGTATCTTGATGATCTGATTCCTGACAACGGTATGTTGGACGTTGAATCTCGCAAGCATACGGCGCTGTCGATTGCTGTTTCGACGACATTTTCAATCGTATCAATGGGCAGATTGTTGCAATTTGCCCGACCGGGCTCCGGAAGTCGAGTAAGTATATTGCCAAGAATCTGGTGTATACTTTGAATGGACATTTGGGTAACATAGCCGCTCTTTCTGATCGCTGGACTTAGCATCTACCCCAAGTGAGGCTGGTAGGGGTTCTCTCACACTTGCAAAATATTGAGGGTGAACTGTAGAGCGTTGGTTGCATTGAACAATTGTTTCTCCAAATTTTCCAAATTTTGCTTCTTGAATGGATATTTGAGTTTGACGTAAAGAGTGCGGGCCTTTGAAGTGCGACTGCTAGGGATAGGATCCTGGCCTTTCAATTCTGAAACCGTTTTCAACAAATCGCGAATGGCGAGCGCGCAATTGGCCTGGCCTTGGTCGATCGCTCTTTCAAGGTCGGTATCACTAATACCCGTAGCAGAAGCCCAGGTCCTCAGCGAGATTAGGGATGATTCAAAGTCTCGCGCATAGTTCTTTGCGCGCTCGAGATCTTCATCCCGGCCTTCAACGCCGTCAAGATATTTGGATATCTCGGTGAAGAGCTGGAGTCCTAGAGTAACTGTTCCGAAGGCGCTGCCGACAATGCCGAAAGCTTCGGCCATGTCGGGAATGGGATTCGGGGTAGGTTCAGAGATGGGTATTACGGGCAATAATGGGGGACGTGTCGAAGTTTGGTGAATAGGCGAAGAGCCTCGTTTAAAGGCTCAAGTTGGGCTCCAACCAGTTGGTGATATGATCAGCGACAGTGGCTGTGTAAGATGACTGCATAATGAGGCTGTATTGTAAGTGCAATAACGCGAATTGCGGTATACGTGGTCCAATAAAATACGGTCGCCTGCATAATATTGGTTATTGCTGTGTGGGGTTGAAATGGGTGAATGGCTGGGTTGAGCACTCCTCCGCCACTGCTTGCTGTGGAAGACATGACGTGTGAACTGGTCACCGATGTGATGCGTCACGTCTTGGCAGGCGTTATATTAAGACCCTCGTTAAGTGAATCCTCGAGATCCTACGCTCCACGAAGACTGGCATGTTTAGGAAGAGGACAAGATGCGGACCACATGTGAATAATAAAATTGTTATATAAAGCTAAAACGCCTACCCAGCGTAAACGTTCGCTGTGATATGATACTAGTGCCCCTGGAGCTGATAGCTACAGATGCTTCAGAGCGGCAAGCCTCCTGTTGTTGGATAAGATGGAAGGCTGGGGGCATGAACAACTGCTATCCTTATCATAGGGTTCTGTCTTGGGAACCTTTCAAATAGCGGAAGATCTTGCCATCAACTTCACTATTATCTCAACCAAATTGCCTGACATCGTGGCCTTTATCGGCAAACGCAGAAGAAGTCCCAAGGTTTTAGCATGATGCGAGGAGTGTAAACACCAAGCCACAGCACGTGGAGCTTGGGCCAAGGAGGCATTGGAATGATCCGTCATGCTGCTGGGCCGTCACCAACAGTGTTGGTAAGTCTGTCTGCCGTGTTCTGTGGCGCACTTAGTTGCACCAAGTAGAGTAAGCATTGTTGGATTATCAAATAGGGCAGCCGAAAGTATGCTTCGGTAGACCACTTACGTATAGATCAACATGGTTAGACACTATAGTACTCATTACGAGGTTAATATTAGTAAGAGCTAAGGCCTAACTCTAGATTATGCGAATCCTCCTCTTCTTCTGACTTTGAAACCTTAGTCCTTTCCTCGCATCATTGGCAATCAATCCTGCTCCAACCCTGGTGTATGTGTCGGCAGGTCCTTCAAGACACGGTTCTAAGACGATAAAGTACTGCTCAAACTGTACCTCCTTGTCGTGAGGCCAGACAAGATACCTCCAAGCTAAATAGACAGCGAACAGAGGGCCTGCGTCTTGGCTAGGGGCCTTACCGTCGTCAAAGTATATGTATGGATAACTGTAATAATAGTCGACAGAACTGTCGGGCTCGATATCGGAATACCAACTCAGCTGTTCCTCCCTGTGATCGGCAGCTTCACGTTCTCTGGTAGCTTTGTCTTCGTCCTGTTCACTTGTTTCTGACTCTGCGGTTGATGTATCACTATCTCGGCGGTAAACGCTAACCTGGGTTGTCGTCGTCGTCGGATTCAAGTCCGTTGGATCGAGCTTCATTACGGTCCCGTTGGTAATAATAACAGCGTCATCTTCGAAAAGGACATCTCCGCAGTCTACTTTGTGTCTCTCGTCCCTGTAGGGGACCACGTAACGCCAGTCTCTAAAGAACTGGATGCTGGACATTCTTGAAACCCAAGACCAAGAGGGAGCCTGGATGGGACTTTCGTCCTGCCTCGCAGCGTGCGAATCTGAACGTACTTGCCACAGCAACTGAGTCTGCAGGTCTTTCTCAAACATCCCGAATTTGTAGACTGTATGGTCTCTCTTCTGAACTTCAGTCCGGATCCTATCGAGTGAGATGAGTCTGTCTGTGAAGTAAGTGAGGTTGCGGGATGAATGAGTCTGGATTAGAGACCACCAATCGGAAAGTTCACTTCGGTGCGAGATTTCGTTGATACCGCTTGGGAGCGATCGAGTAGTCCTACAGGACCATACTATTCCTTCGCGTGTGTAGAAAACGATTCGTCTCGCCAGTATCCATTCTTGCGTAATCCACGCCCTAGTGGATAATGGACATATGTTCTCATCCGGATCTGAGATTGTTTCGTTGGGCCAATGACTGGCATACAGTGATCCCAGCGGATCTCCGGAGGGTTGAACGTACGGGATCTTGACAGTCTCAAGTGCAGGTGATCTTGCGGGTTCGATGAAACAACCTTCGGTGGAATCGCGCGCATCGGCAGCGGCAACGACCAGATAAGCATTCTCGTAAACAGAGCCCATCTTCTCGGATTCGCGTAGCCACTCTTCGCGGTCTCCCTGCACGATGCATAAGGAGTCAATCCACAGATATCGTAGGCCAACTTCTCTGGTGATTTCCATTGCTTGTTGAAATGTTGTCGGAATCTTATCCCACGGGATCCCCTCTAAATGACATTGAAGATTATCCTTCGTAGTCAAAAGAGGCTTGTAAGTGCCCCAACAGTGACTAAGAGCAACAAAGTCGCCACCGGAGCCGTTTGTGTAGATGAGACGAGGGCTTTGACTGGAGTCCTTGGACCCTATATCAATAACACGAGTCGGCATTGCGGGCTTCTCGTTTTCGCTGAGAGTTGCTCCGGCGATGGTATTCCTGCATTCGGCATGACAATCTCCACAGGCCGTAATGTATTTGTTTAGACGTGAAAAGGTTCGAGTGCTCCCTGTAGATTCAATAGGTAGCCTACTAGTAATGTCTCTGAAGGTATGAGGGCTGTCTTTTTCTACACGTCAGCATCATGCGCGTGCTTGCAGAGGCCGATGGAAACGAACCATCATCGGTATAGAACCGGATGCCAAAGTGGATGTACCCATCTCCCAGAGGGTCAACCTTTTTATCATCGACCGGTATCCAAACCTGCATTCCGTCCAACATTGCACACCACTCATCACTATACGGGAAGTTGTTGCGTTCGACGCCTCGGGGACTCAGGAGGATGGGTTTCTCTGTGATGCAGCCCCAGCGATATTCCTGGAGAAACCTGCGTGCCATGAGGGAACACAGGGCGCAAGTCTCGGCCGAGGACTTGAGGTTACGCGCGTTTCGAAGATGCACCATTCGGCTATAGAGATATCACGGTTGACAAGCGAATAATGATACCAGCAGCGAGGAGGATTGTAGAATCTCTGCCTGAGGGAAGATGGAGAGATACTCTGACATGCCTCGCAGATACTTGGCTCTTGGAGAGGCTTAGTGGGATAGCCGTCACTGGCGGGTGTTTTTTCTTCGAGGATCGTGGCCATATTATTTGTTGCTTTGGTGGTGATTTATGATGTGTTTGAAGAAGACGAGAGAAAAGAAAAATATATATTGAATATGACACTTTTGGAGTTGGATGGCGAGAGGGAAGTCGGGCATCAATCAACCACGGAAACACCGGCTTCCCCGCTCTCGTAGAGCTATTCTAGGCCATTTTCAGGTATGTACAGTAGCTCAGCTACCATCTGACAATATTCAAGGATCAAGAACTGATACAACTGGCCGACGGCACGGCGCACGGGCTTCTTATCATTTGTTGTCGTAAGCAGCTGAACCACCCCTTGGTTCTGCTTTCCCGCTATTTAACAAGCATTAAGAGCTATGATACAACGTATTCATATGTTTAACAGTAAATCCCTCAATGGACGGGCAGACCGAAGGCACAAAGACCCCGCAATGGTCAGTGAAATAACAGCTACGTGGCCCAAGTCGTCTAACGGAGTTTAAAGCTTTGGAAAGCATATAGTTTACTCAAGCAACTGTTAGATCATATAGTATAGGCAAGTCTTTATGCTGTATTTTATAGCACTTAGACTTGCACTAAATAAACTCATATATTAACCATGGTTAGATTATATACCACCTTACCTTGCAGATAATATGGAGCGCCTCGTGGGTTAGAACATCTCTGTAAGCAGTGATGTGCTGTATTATCACCAAGGACCCCTGAGGTGCTGTGCATCTTTAGGAAAGATTATGCTCACAGAAGGTGGCAGATATCGACTTCGTTAAATCTATACTCTATCTAGTATCCCACACTAACAGGAAGCCTCGCTGGCAATGACTCAGAGTCCTGAAACACATACTTATACGCTTTCTGAATATCGTCACCTAAGTGCGTACCAAGGTTGTTCTTCTCAACTTCGTCAAATCCACGTCTTTCATCAAGTGTCTCAGGAGCCTTTTCGATCCATGGCTCAGAGTGTTTCCACGTCGTATCTCTACTGTCAGGTGTTGCCCCATGGAATGTAGAAGTTTCTTGAGTTACGGTGTCGACATCAGAATAACTCGTGTGGGATCCAAATTGCGTACTACTGTTGAGCCACTCTTCTAGAGGCGGCGGAGGACCTGGCTGTGGACTGCCTAGTGGTGACGATCTTCTCTTGCCAGTTGGTATAGGAACATCATGCGACGGTGGTGTATCGTGTGGGGCCAGGTCTATAGATGGCGTGGGATTTGTGCCTCTGATGCTTCGGCCCCGCAAGCGTGCTGGCTTGGGAGGCTTGTAAAATCGCCGGGATGGTCCGCATGGGGGTGGCCCTTGGGGGTAGTCTGGGGCCTCTCCCAAGGCCTCTTCATTGCCAAACTGCCTCGCACTCGGAAATGGATTTGGAGCTGTGGTGAACGGGTCTGGTTGAGGCCGAAAATGCCGACGAGAGTACTGACCCCGCGGGGAGCGATGCGTCAAAATCTCGTTGTATGGAGAGTGCATCAGTCTGTCCATGACAGCATCAGCTATCTGGTCAACCAAATCCTCAATACGCGAGGTATCGTCTCGTTTCCGCTGTTGCCTTCCAAACTTGCTTCGCCTAGAATCTGGTGCAGACTCAGAAGGATGCTGAGATTTTGTCCCAGGTCTGCTCGGAGTCACCTCATCATCACTTTCAGAACCAGAGCCCCATGGATAGGGGACTTCAGGATGCTTTCCCTTCCATGACGGAGTCGGCGAAACACCTGGGAGCTTGACTGAAGCGCTGGAGGCAGAGAGTACAGTTGAGGCAGTGGCGTGTTGCGGCTGTGTGCTTGATCGAGGTACAGAGCGCTGGCCTTTCTCTGTCTGCAACATGCTTCTCTCAACATCTGCTTCGTTCCGAGTCTCTATCAACCAGCCTTGCCTGTTTTTTGACCCTAAAGATTCTCCGTCTGTGATCAAGTCATCAAGAACTCGCTTCTTGGTTATACTCACGATCTCATCCATGCTTTGGATCATCTTCAACTTCGCGAGCTTTTCCAAGTCTTCAATTTGCTTTGCCTTTGCGTCTCGTTCAGCAAGTTCAGCTCTCTTCTCCATCTCCACTTTCATTCTTACTTCCTTCTCAAGATTTACCGCAAATTCATTGAATCGCTTTGATCTCTCCTCTTCTGCTTGATGCTCAGCCCGCAGTCTCTCCATGGCAGCTCTCTCCGCCTCAGCCATGGCCCGGGCCTGTTCTTCTGCCCGCTTTTCCTGTACCTGTCTTTCCATCTCCATCCTCTCCCTTGTGGCATTCTCCGCCTCAAGTCTAGCTCTATCGATTTCCTTCTTGGCTTCCTCTTGGGCAAGCCTCATATCTTCCATTCTTCGGACGAAGGCTTCTTCGGCTTCCTTTCGGATCTGAGCCTCAGTTTCCTTTTGCTTTTCAGCAGCTTTGAGCTTTTCTTCCATGGCCTTGAAGGCGGCTATTTCAGCTTCCAGGCGAATCTTCTCGGGATCCTCTTTGGGCGGAGGAGATTTTGGAGGATAGCCCATGGAAACTGGAGGAGCAGGTTGCGGGCGTTGAACGTAATTGGAGTTGTTGGCTGATTGGTATGGATTATTGCCATACGCCCTAACACCCTGCATGTTAGGAGCCGTGGGATACTGCACGTTGTAAGACGGATATGAATTGGTATTGTACATCCCCCCTGGCCTATATCCTTCTGTTGGCTGATAATCCGGATGTTGTGGTTGAGTTGGTGTTTGACCTGCCCCTTGGTATGTATACTGATGCTGAACCAAGGGGTGACCGCCTAGACCGGCGTTACTCCAGCCTTGGGACATATCCTTCAGTCTGTGGCGTGTTGGTAGATCCGTATCACGAGCAGTTGACGATGACGATGGATTCTCTGGGGCGGCAGAAGCCGAAGCACTATCGGATGGTTGGATATCGTCTTCGTCGTCAAACCAATCACCAGAGTCGGCACTGGAGTTCTGCTCTTCGTTCTCGGAAGAAACGTATGTCTCCACTGTAGCCCTCTTGCTTGAGGGACCCTGGCGTTTGAAACGGACCTGGGCTGGTGGTCTGTGTTTGAGCATGATATTGGATAATAGTCACAGCAGCTTGCGTTAAAGGCTGAGGCAACTTGGCAGCAGAATAGCGGTGTAATCTAACAAATAAACCGCTCAAGTGAAATAGAAAGGCAATGTTGAATAGAGAGAAAGTAGGGCAGAGTTGACTCGAGATCTCTCTGTAGGACTTCCAAGCAGGTTGGGAAGGTTGCAGTGCAGCAAGGCAGTTTCAACCCCCCTGAGTGGCCCCATAACGGGTCAAATATCTTGTCCAGGTGATTATTGGCGTGCGGCTGAGTATGCACCAAGTAAGCATTGCAGATGAGGCAAATGATCTGCCTTTTGGGCGCGTCACAAGACTTCAGATTGTAATCCCAAGAGATGAAAAGACCAGACCATTTAGGAATAATTCAGGGTATACGATTGATAAATTAATGAGCTCTTTGACAAAATCATTTTCGGCAGCCCAGAGTGTCAAGTTTCCAGCGTCTTAAGCGCCGGGGTTTTCAGCCCCCACGCTTGGCCTCTCAGGCCTCCGATATCAGAGCAGGGATCCCCATGACCGACAGAGTTAGTGCTTATTGCTCTGTCTCAGCCTGATTTTAATCACAGAGTTGTTCTTACGACCGATGCGGAGACAGGGAACAGCGTCTAAAGATCCTCTGTGCTTCCAATATCCAAAGCTCTAAGGTAAAGAGACTGCGTGAAATGACATCAACAATGTCTGGATTGCCAAAGCCAGACATTTCAGCCCAGAATCATGCCTCTGGTTGTCAGTACCTGGGCCCCGGCGACGGAGACCAGAACGTAGTGAGCACCAATGGCGTGCAGTTCAATGATCGTAGCGATCACCGACAGTATACTACATTTGCACTTAACCTACAAACAGATGCTCAAGGAATCCCATCTGTCTGGAACCTGGCCCAAGCCCTGAGAGAATCCAAGACTGAGCCAAATGAGCCAACCGGTAAGTTCTACAGTGGTAGTACAAAATGTGCACTGACAACCTGAAGCAAGCGTGTTGATTGACTGGTTGATGCGCCAGGAAGAGTGCTCACCTCTGGACGTCAATCGCCAACACCTCGAAATTATTAGCCAGGCGACGCCGGAAACTGGTAAATGGATACTTGATGACAAAGAGCTACAACAGTGGCGAGACCCGACTGTCGTATCTCATCGCTGCCTTGGGGTTCATGGCATACGTGAGTTATTACTATTGAACTGCTGAGCCATAGAATCATACTGAAGAAATTATCGGGAAGTTGGATCTGGGAAGACAGTACTTGTGTTTGTTACCCATCAACTCATTGCGAAAGGTACACGCTGACAATGAGTACTAAGGTCACTGGTGATAGACGCGCTGAGGGGAGAGATTAAAGACAGAAGCGACACGGCCTGTCTCTACTTCTATTTTCGCGAGGGAGATGAAAAGTCACCCCCAGTTGCCCGGATATGGTCAACCTTACTACTCCAACTTCTACAAAGTCAAGGCGCTACGGATATTTCTCAAGAACTCAAATCCAAGTACAGCAATTCTTTCCGTGGCTCAGCTCCAATTCACCCTCTAGAGTACTTCAACCTGTTCAAAGCTCAGTCCTCAACCTTTAAAACCGTCTACTTGATCATCGATGCTCTCGACAGTTGCACAAATAGCCATGGTGAAAGAACGCGTCAAAGAATGCAAGAAGCCCTGCAGAAGCTACCGCAGAATATCAGGGTTCTCTTTACGTCGAGAAGTGAATCCCTCGTCCGTGATCTCGAGGTCAGTCAAAAGCTGCAGGTTACGCCACATGAAGACGACATACGGACATATGTCAAGGACCAGATCAACAGAAATCTCGAGCTTAATCGAGTATTGGCAGATGCAGCTTATAAAGAAGAGGTGATCACGAAAGTCACGGAGCTGACCATGAAGAGTGGGATGTAAGTCGCTCACATATTACCTCTTCAGACTTGGAAACAACTGACACTTCCCAGGTTCCTTCTGGCTAAGCTACACCTACATAATCTAAGCAAGCAGGGTACTTTGCTAGATATCAAGGATGCGCTCAAAGAGCTTCCGGCATCGTCATCATGCGCCTTCGAGGCATCGATCCGAAGGATCCTTTCCAGCGACAACAAGTTCGAGACGGAGCTAGCCAGACATGTCTTTACCTGGGTGGTAAACGCCAAAGTTAGCCTCACCGTGGACCAGGTCCGCGATAGCTATGCCATTCAGAAAAGTGGCGGAGCTCGATACCAAGAGTCGCGGCCGCCTGAAGAAGCAGTGTTGTCTTCCTGCGCCGGGTTGATCATAGAGGACCACGAAACCAAGACTTTGAGACTCGTTCACGCGTCACTGAAGAGTCATCTACAGAATCACGACATATTCTATAATCACCCAGACCTAAGAATTGCCAAGGCATGCCTGATGTCTCTTCTGCTAAAAGAGTCTGGACCGTTACATAGCCCTCTTCTTGTTTATTCAGCGACTCACTGGTGTTCCCATCTTCGTAAACCCTTTGACTCAGATCTTCAAAAGCTGCTAAAAAGGTTCTTATCAGACAAGGTGGCCTTGGCAAGCGCTTTTAGGTTGATCCCTGGAATATCAGGGGGCACTTTCGACGGAGTGACCGGGTTGCATGCTGCGGTGTACTTCAACCGACTAACGTGGATCAAAAGGCTGCTGAAAACAGGGATGGACATTGATTCTCGAACCACAAACGAACAAACGGCCTTGCACTGGGCGGCAATATATGGAAGACACAAGCTTCTAGCCTATTTGGTCCAGAAGTCCGCCGATACCAACATCCGGGACAAATCTGGCGACACAGCTTTACACAAGTTGCTTATGGGCCCCACCAACGAGGGCCTACGAGCTGTCCGATCTCTTATTCGCGGAGGCGCTAGGATGGATGTCAAGGGGAGCAAGGGCCTAACCCCACTGTCATCAGCTATTCAGTATGGACCGACGTCGATAGCTCTTCTCTTGATAAAGAGTCAGCAAGATGTGAACATGGAGGTCACTGAAGGATGGACTTCGCTGAGGGAGGTCTTTTGTCATGCTCACGAGATGATTCATAAGTTGAGCCATAATAACAGCTCTTCCGATGATGGATGGACGCCGCTTAGAGATGCAGTGAGAAATCATGTCTACTGCTTGGTAAACTTTCTCCTGACAAGAGGTGTGGATCTCAACCGCCCTACAAGTGACGGATGGCTACCAGTACTCCATATCGTCAAAGGAGGAAGCTCAGTAGTTCTCCGACGCTTGCTAGAACGGCAGCCCAATCCAGCTGATGCCAATCAACGAGACACAAAAGATGGAAAATCCGCTCTTCACTGGGCTTTCTATTACAAACGGCATTCCGCGATCAGATTATTGATAGAGCACGGGGCAAATGTCAACGAAAAAGCCCCTGAGGGGTGGACACCGCTCATCCAGGCTATCCGTGAGAAGAACGAAGACTTGGTCTGGCTACTGATTAAAAAAGGCGCCAAGGTCGATCAGAAGGATGGAAAGGGCTTGCTACCTCTGCATTATGCCATTGAGTCCAGGAGTACAGGCATAGTCTGGCTTTTACTCTCAAAGAAGGCCAATGTTAAACTCAGACATATCAACGTCCCCAGTGTTCTTGATCTGGCTCTGCTAAAGGCTGAGTATTCTTTTGCATGGCTGCTCTGTCAGCATGGCGCTGATATCAATGAAGTGGACGAAAAGGGCATGACAAGATTGCACCGTGCTTGTTATAGCGGATGGACGAAGGAGGCAGAGTTCCTCCTTACTAATGGCGTGGAGGCTGGTATGAAGGATACGGCTGGATTCACTGCACTCCACTATGCAGTGCTGAAAGGCCGGGATGCGGTCGTGAGACTTCTCGCATCACGAGGTTCCATGAGAGAAGCCATCGACGAATATGACGCCGAGGGCAACACGGCATTGATACTCGCCACCTTGCAACGAAATAAAACCATGGTGCAAGCTCTCATCAACAACGGGGCGTGTATCCAACTACAAGATTCAGCTGGGGTGACGGCACTTCACCATGCTGCCAGGCTAGGATTTGATGATGGTCTCAAATTGATGATCTACCAACCTCT
The DNA here is from genome assembly GCA_014898875.1 of Fusarium miscanthi. Taxonomy (NCBI): domain Eukaryota; kingdom Fungi; phylum Ascomycota; class Sordariomycetes; order Hypocreales; family Nectriaceae; genus Fusarium; species Fusarium miscanthi. The sequence continues at coordinate 100,395 of JAAVUA010000155.1, forward strand.
GGATATCAACATGCAGGACAGGCAAGGCTATACGGCTGTCCATCATGCAGTCAACAGCACCGGGGAGAGCAGCCACGCGATCAGACTTCTCAAGGAAGCAGGGGCAGATTTGGAGGTAGAGGATCTCGATGGCTTCACGCCGTTGATGTGGGCCGTCCATCTGGGGATGGACTCTGAGACGCAGCAATTGGTATCGGAGGGCGTTGATCTCCACGCGAGGAACGCGCAGGGTTGGTCGGCGTTGGATCTGCTGAACTCTCAGATATATCCGACTATGTGACATAATCACATAAGAGCTTTCTTTGCGGAATCAATGTCAAACTTTACTGTTGAAGGCTCGATTTCTAACTATGGGATGTATGATACAAGCCCGGGTGCTGATGACTATGACGACTAAATAGAAACCTCGACGCAATTATCATGAGCTGTGTGCCAGAAGTTCATCTTGATCAATAGATTATGTTTGAGTAAAGTTGAATGTTCCACCATGAAATGTTCCATTGACCTGAGTGGCCGTATTACTTGCGACGTTTTGATCACCCTGCCCTGTATGAACGTACTGCTCCCCACTTCCAGTGTTGTGCAGTATCACAGATGACTCTTTTTCTACGCTTTGTCCTGTTCTGGCACTCATCAATTCCTTGATCTGCTCCCTCGTAGCAGCTTTCACAACATGATTCATTGTGAGGACCTGCAGATCTCCAAGAATCCCCTCAGCCAGAACCTTTGCCTTGTCGACCTGAGGAAAGGATTTCACAGCTCTGAGATATCTATGCGTCCGTGTCGCTCCCGTCGGCGGAACCATGGCCTCGAAGATCCGATGCAGCTGTGCTGCCTTTTCGCTACATGCTTGCAGCACGTCTTCGAGCGCGGCGTATGATTCTGATGATTGGGAATCTTGCTGGATGCCGTGGGCTGCTAATGTGAGAGTGTCCTGTATCAGAGGGAGGCGAGACGCTGCATCTCGGAGGGATGGGGGCAGACCCGAAGAGTCCTTTGCGGTTTTGTATAGAGTATTCGTAGCCTCGATAACAGTGATGACGCCGGATATGATGCCTAGAACTTCAGCTCCTGACATTATGGTGGTTTGCGATTATGGCATTTAATCCCTCAGCTGAAACAGTAACGGGGAGGGCTGCTGGGGTGATTTGATGCTTGACCGAGTTTGGCAGAGATTTTTCACAACAAGGCTGGGCTGTGACTATGTCCCTTTACGTCAAGGCTTGAAAATCTCTGTAAATCACAAACACAATAGGATCATGCCTTGTCGTTCTCAGAATGGCGTTGTGTCCGAGCGGGGGTATTTATGCAGTCAGCATGCAGCCCCCTCGCCACGCATGCAGCCCTCTGCAGAACGCATCACATGCTATAAAAAACCAGTCAATTGTTGTTGAATTTGCCTAAGCTTTTGTTTCGCTTATGTTCGAATTCCCGCCTTGAAAGTCAACCACCCAGGGATAGCATACAACCCCTCCAACAAGCGCTTATACTGCCAAGCCTTATGCAGTGGCTGAGCTGCGCAGGTTTCTCTTTATTAAGGTCCAGTATGGATGCCACTTCATCCAAAATTCCCTGTCCGAAAAAGAACATCAAGAAAGCTTTTCAACTCTTAATAGTCCCCTACCAGCAATCCTACCTTATCGCCCAATTTCACTCTAGATAACAACTCGCTCGACCGAAATGTCAAACCAGGAAGTCAGCAAACAGCAGGCCCTTAGAGCTCTTGACACAACAATCTTCGTCCTTGGTCAGGCGATAGATTCATGTTGCGTAGCCGAAGGCGCTTCTAATATCCTTAGAGCCTTCTCTTCAGTGGCAAAGCATCTCCCGGCTGTGGATCAAGTTTTCGGCTCAGTACGAGCTTATTTGAAACAGAGCAAAGAGGACGCAGAGCAAGTCAAAGAGTCGTACCCTGTAATAAAGCACGTCGCAGATGAGGGCTGTGGACAGCTAAGGTCCATCGAGAATCTGTTCGACACGGTTACACAAGATGGAGAAAAGATGGAGCGCTACGCCTCAGCAGTAAAGAAAAGCGATGGGAAGAGGGTTGAGATGATCATGGTGGAGCTTCTTACCAACGCGAGCCTCGTGGCAGTCGAGCCTCTCGTGAACCAAGACGGCATTAGCATTATACAGGGGGCTTTGGAAGAAATGAAGAAAGTCCCTCCTTCTTTGGAAGAGGACCGGAGCGCAGGGGTCGTGCTGAACAACAGTGGACCAGGCAACCAGTTTTATCATGGTGGGAGGGGGAATCAGAATCATTGCTCTGGTGGATTTCAGGTGAACGGGGATAATCAGAACGCCAATTACACGTATACGGAAAAGTCGAAGGCAGGAGATGAGCCATGATGTATTGAGTTGACGGAGCAAACTATGTGCAAATGAAAAGTGACATATTCAGATAAACAAGTGATATACAACAAGAAAAGGGATGAAGGGGCATCATTTTTAATTGCCGTCTATACTAAGCTCTGTATGCTAATTTAAGATCTCAGCTACCAGTCTCCGCTCAAACGCTTTGCAAGGTCTGGGGTATACTCACGTGTAGGGTATCGGGAGATTGATATTTGAAGCGATGATCATTGATCGTTGGGCCCTACAGATCGACATGCTCCGCTCTGTATCCAGTTATTGATTCGCTGATCGGAACCACTATACCGAAGATGGATTTACTGACTTACAGCAGTTAGACCGGGCCGCAAGCTGGCGATCAAATAACGTACTGAGCCCATTTCAGTGTTTTTATTACTGCAATTGTGCAGATCCTCGACAGCCACCTCAATTTGAAGGCAGGTTAATGGATTTTCAACATCAGGGAGCGGGGTATTCAGCTAGCCACCCGTACTCAACCTGACCCTAACTTGGTGGGTTATAAATCACCAAAGTCCCCAAAATTCCGCATGGCTAACGTCGTAATTAATTGTCCTTCAGCCTCTTACCATGGCTGCCATGGCGTCTCAACATGAGCCCCAAGAGGACACCTCTATTGCGAAAACAGGCGTAGAGGAGTCACAAAGCCAACTACCTATCTGCGACTGGACTGAAAAGGCTGAAGTCAAGCTGAGAAGGAAGTACATCAACCTACCCTGAATATCATGTGTCGGATACTGACACTTTTGACCAGAATCGACTTCACCATCTTACCAATGCTCATGCTAGGCCTTTTCGCCCTCCAGCTCGACAGAGGAAACGTCGGCTACGCCATGACAACGAGCTTCACTAAAGATCTAGGCATAAACAACGACAACGTCAACACCGGAAACCAGCTCATGCTCGCAGCCGTCGTGATCTTCGAGATACCCTTCAACATGGTGCTATCCCGAATCGGGCCTGCGCTTTGGCTCATCATCCAGATCCTGGCGTGGGGAACAATCGCCACGGCGCAAGCAGCTGTGCACAACAAATCGGGATTCTACGCCACGCGTTTCTTGCTGGGGATGTGGGAGGCTGGATACCTGGCTGCTGCACTGACGATTCTTGCGTCTTTTTACACAAGGAAAGAGATGGCGATGCGGGCTACGCTGGTGTATGTTGGGAATTACTGCTCTGCAGGTGTGAGTGGACTTCTCGCAGGCCTGATCTTCAGAATCCCAGAGACAAGCGGGTTGAAAAAGTGGCAGTGGCTTTTCATCATCGACGGTCTATTTACACTAGTTGTTGGCTTGGTTTTCATCTTGATCATGCCCCGTTCAACTACGAATACGCTTCCGCTGGCGGGCTTCAAACACTTGGACTTGTTCACTGCCGAAGAGAGAGATATCCTGGCCAAGCGCGTCATTCTCGACGATCCGCGGAAGCATGTGAAGCTCTCTGGCATCAGCCCCAAGACTGCGCTGCGTATTCTCTTAACCAGCTTTCCAATGTGGGGCCATTTCGGCATCAACGCCATCTCTATCACACCCAAAGGCGGTTTGGTTTTCTACACGCCCACCATCATCAAGAACCTCGGTTTCGGGGCATCTACTGCGAGTTTCCTGGCAGCCGTCAGTAATTTTGGCGTGTGCATCTTGGCTATTCTTGTATCGTGGGCCAGCGACAAGACGTTATCTCGAGGACCTCTATGCTTACTTTGCGGCGTGTACTCGCTCGTTTTCTCGGGTGTTCAATTCGCTGTTGTGGGGAGTTCCGACGTCTGGATGAAGTACACTATTCTGACCCTTCTAGGTTCAGGAGTGGCAGTATCGCAGAGTCTCAACGACGCGTGGTTTAGCATCAACACTGCTGGTCCGCAGGTTCGGTGCATTGGGCTCGCACTGGCCGTTGCGGGCTCAAACGTGGGAGGACTCGCTGGACAGAACATCTTTGTGAAAAGTGACGCTCCATACTATCGAAACGGCTTTCTGAAGATATTGTGTCTTTACGCGGCTAGTATTTTACTTGTTGCTGGTATGATATTCTATTACTGGTATGATAACAGGAGGATGGATAAGTCCGGAGAGCTTGAAGATAGTGAAGAGATAGGAGGATCTGGGGCGATGCAGAGAAAGAGGGTAAGAAATCAGTTGTAAAAAGCATATCGAAACCTGCGTTTACAATGCAGGAATGATATAGTAAATAAATAGGCGTATAAGCCTTCCTTCCTGTCAAACTGCTGGCTTCATGCGCGTTATATTGTTAAGACAAGCCCGAGTTCCAGTGACAGTTTCTTCGCCAGTGCCTCGGAGGCTAGGAGGGGCAGAAAAACTTTGGATCTCTATCCAAAGTATTAAAATATCTAGTTAAATTAGCCTAAACCTAGGAGACTCTACTAATTTCATTTTAATGTCCTCTTCTAAAGTCTTGAGTTTTCTTACGCCTAGGGTAGAGATATAGCCGGATCCCGTTCGACATCATGGCCCATCTCGATAACCACGGAATCTCCTAACGCTGTATTTGATACCAGGTCCTCCATAGGCCGTCGTCGAAGAAAGACCTGGTCGAGCGGCCATTCTTGGCAATGTCATCTACCCCACGATCCTATGACGATCGTCATAGTATGACCGAGCTTTAGCAGATTGGAGTATTGCAAACGGCTATCATTCAATAGACCAACTACCACCTGTGGACTGATGTCAGAGCAGTTAACTTTAGCACTTCAGTTAAGTTAAGAAATTCCCTCGCTCCCTGTGGACTGAACAAATTTCCTTCTCGGTGACCAAATGTGCTCTCTGACTTTTTGTCAACGCTTTAGACTTCCTCCACCCCCTCACCAAACCTACCCTCCATCACCGTGTTGCTCACTTCTCGTAGATGTGACTCACCGGCGTGCAAGCAGGTCAACATAGAGTTCAAGGTCCTGAACCTTGAGAAATTTACTAAGCATTCATGACTTTTTGCGGCCATATAAACTACCTCACCACGAGTATAAAATGCCCATAACGGAACAACTGTTATGTTTTCCCCCTTCCCTTTCAATCATCACTTCGGAAATCCATCGAATCTCTCAAGATCAGCTACCAAATTCCTTGAAAAGTCTTTATAATGGCGTCCACAAGCTCTACCCCAGCCAGTACTGAACCACGTGTCATTACCGGTTGGAAACGCGTCGCTTGGCCAAAACTTCGTACATTGCCTCTAGAGATGTCAGTTGCTTGTCTCCCCGCCCCTATGCAGCAGATCTCCCAAGATATTCTCGAAAGCGCGCATACCATCGCCAAAAAGCATGAACTCCTATCACTCGAAGACACAGACGATCAAATCCACTTCGAGATGCGAAATCGTATACCAACTCTCCTCATCATTGCGCCCTGGTCTTCTGAAAAGACGCATATCTGGGAGACAGCTGTGCGTGACATGGCCATGAGTTTGGCTGAGTTGACGAAAGCATCGCCAATCAGTGAAGGTGACGTCCACATCGAAATCATCGCCCCGGAACTCACTCAGACTATCTATTACACTTGGCCCGAGGACCGCTCTCAATACGGAAACTGGGACCTGGTCAGTGATAAGGTCTACAAATGTCTAGAGTCATTTGAAGCAACTAAGGGTTACATGAGTTCTATTGATCTTCAGCATTACGGAGTGCTCCCAGATCTCAAAGCCAATCCTCTTACAATTTACATCGGGGTGGATGATCGCTCGGACGAGACCGGCTGGCATGAGGTCATCGCTGGCATCAAGAACATGCTCCAAGGCGAAGTGGGATGGGATCATGTGCAGGTCCATATGGAGCATAATGAGAATTGGGGAGGATGTCTGTTCGACTAAGGTCGCAGAGCAATCGAAGTGCAGTTTAATGAGTTGGAAAGAATCTATTGTTTACTTGATATTGAGGGACATGAGCGAGCATTGCAGAGGCATACATATGAAACCTTGACATTGGTGAACACATACTTAAGAAGAAAGATCTAAACAACAAGGCAAAGTCGTTAATCATACTTCGCCAGGACAGCTCCAGCCTCATTTCCATCAAACTCCAACCAGAACTTCATAGCAGCCTCTCGAGTAGAAATAACAAGATCATAGCTAATCTTGCACCATTTCCTGCCATCAATACCTTTGACCTTCTTGAATAGTGACTGATTTACTGAACTCAGGTCACTTTCCAAAACACAGCTTACCTTGATTTCTTTGTTGGGGTGAGTAGGTGCAGCCACAGCCTCCGAGATCCACAGCTCGTCCTTGAACTGAAGATTCTTCTCTGTATACGATCTCGGGATATGCCTGACACAAGAATATCGTTCATCACGATCGCGCCTCAAGTTCTCTCCCTTGCATATATATCAATGCATCTTCATTCTTTTAGTATGAATCTCCTGAAGGTCAAAGATGTCAACCTACTCTCTCGGTCCTAGTCTCGCCGTCTACGCAGTCAACTATAGTTGGTTGGCCCTTGTCAGTCATGGGCTCATAGATACACAATGCGCTGACGCCATATGAGCGCGTAGCCTTCGTCGATGTAACGTTGGTGTGCGACAACCTGCTCAGTGCTGCACCTCTGCACAGATGTTAGAGGACCTAAGTCATTATATGAAAGAGAACTCACTTGACAATAGCGGCCCACGCATCATCAGGTTGAATGACCTAGCCGAGTCAGTATTGGTAACTTCTCACCCCTGCCAACGCTACCTGTATATCTGGGTTCGACTCCTCTAACCGAATTCTAAGGTACTGGCTCGCGCCAAATCCGCCCACCAAAAAGATACCCTACAAAGAATAATTAGCACATGTACTTGGACGTAGTAAAACGCCTACCTTGACAAGTTTGTTTGAGCGCTCCAGCATAGCGCTTTGAACCTGCTCTCTGACCAAGCGAACGATGTCGGCAATCAACGGCTCAAATATCTCTTGGACCGCCTCACTCCAAGCACAGTCTGTCAGCTCTGAATGATGGCATATGCTGATGGTGGCTTACCCAGACATGAACCAAGAGTCCCTTTCCAAGCCCTCATCTGCATCATCTGGGAGATTCGCACCTGGAAAATTGACAATATATTCATCGTCCAAGTCTCCTGCGAAAGCCGTCTTGATCTCCTGGTCGAACTGGTGTTCGGCTTTCGCCCAAGCAGCTGTATTCCTGAGACATAGCCATTCCTCGTCTCCAATGAGGTTTTTGACGGCTTCGGCAAAACGCTTGTTGAGGCCGAGTGATCCCGACATGTTGCCTATACACATTAGAACTAAAAAGGGTGGTGGGAATGCCGCCGTATTTACCAGTGCCTGGGACAACTTCTGCAAGGTCCAAGGTTGGTTCAGTTGCGACAACTTCATAGCAGATCAGATCCACAGTGCCGCCTCCGGCATCACAGACTACAAAGCAATCGCCAACCTGTTTTGATAAAAGTGAGAAACAGCTTTCATATTGCGGATAATACTTACACTCAACGCTCGTTCTTGTGTCTTGAACGTGTAGAGAGCTGCTGCTTCGGGCTCCTTGATGGTAATTACAGGATAGACCCCTGCTTTCTTTGCAGCCTAGAGTACGTTAGTTAGCGATTAATAACTGTGAGTTCCTAAGGCTCACCTGTATGGTACTCTGTTTGGCTTTCTCCGACCAAACGGCAGGAACACTCAAAACGAATGTCTTCTGGCAGAGATCGAGATAGCCTCGAGGCACCCTAGTCCCGATCTTCTCCAGAGCGTGGTTATACATTGCCCCGATAAAGTCGGCTGCAACATCAATAGCACTCTTAGGAAGCTTCTTCGTCTCACTCTTGACGTTAGTTGAAGGCAGGTAGGATGGTCTTGTCTGTTTTGGGTCGAGTAAGAGCTTGACGCCCTGTACACCGTCATCTCGCCAGGAGAGCTGTCCTCCCCATTTAAACTTCGAGCTATCGTTTGAGTCATAAGCGATGGCAGTGGGAACTTTGGGCTGTGTGCGACCCTCAAGGCCTTGTCGACGTGATTAGAGGGAGAGCTGAAAGATACAGGGAGATTTCGCATACCTGGCCAGTCGACGACTGGCTTTACATCAGAAGAGCTAGCGAAGCAATATGAAACGCCAGAATATGTCGTACCGAAGTCAAGGGCAATAATGATTCTGTCTTTCGAGTTCACCGCGGAAGTGCCGAGACTACTGCGTACCTCTTCCTGAGGAGAGCCACTTTTGACAGAAGGCCTGGCCGAGTTGGTGAACCGAAGTGCCATGTTGGTGGATATAAGGATATAGTCTCAGGAGTAGATGTAATGAGGATTTGTTCTCTTAATGTGAAGTTGCCATATAAGTATTTATCATTTATTTTCAAGCAAATACTTCACTGTTGAGGCAACCATCACCGCGTAGCCCTTCCGGTGGTACTGTTGGAAATCATTGAGGTAACGGTTGGATGTCTCACCATTGAACGCTCTCAAACAGATTGGGTGGCTGTGTGCGGTTAGGCCAGATGATGTTGGCTAGTTCTGTTACTGACTTAAGCCAATGATTATGTGTTGGGAAAAGCCCCAAGGGCCAACAACAAGAGGCCATAGGCTTTTTTTGATGGATTTTAGTATACTTGTTTGAGATTATGCCTTGACAACACTTTCAGCTTGCTTCGCCTGCATAAGCGCTCGACACAGACACGCGGCCATGTGCCGGCCAAACCTGACACTCTTTAGCCACACCATCAATCCTTCAGTGATTGTTGGTTGGCCATTTTTATCAAAGTGTATTTTATGACTTTAAAGCCATCAAACTGCTATTTTTGAAGTCCTAATGATCATTCGGGTGGACGGCTGCGGTCAACCTTGAAATTTCGTTCCTGTACACTTTATTATTCAGCATTCCCATCTTCTGCACAATCACCTCAAATCTGACAATATGTGGAAAGCTTGTTTTGGTGGGAGTGAGAAATACCGTTATTACCTTCATTCGTCCGCGGAACAGCACCGAGCAACACCACATAAGATGGGATACCATACCCGTTCAGGTGATGAGATGGACTGGGGACAGTCTCAGATTTCCCAAGCCATCCACCATTTACAATTTGACTTGAGCACGAAGTGGGACCATGCTTTTAAAACATTCGCGAATTCGCAGAACGCTAAGATCGAAAGATATCTTCAAGCCGGACCCAGCAACTTGGAGCATACTCTTCGAAAGATCTCGGAAGAAAAAAGCATAATTCAGTCGCCTCATGCACCTGAAGCACCTGCCAAGTCACTATCGACTGGCCCCAAAAACCAGCAGGCGGCAGAGTCACCGGACCAGCAAGATGAGATTGAGCAGCTCACATTGAAGTTACAAAACGCAGAAGAAGAATTGAGGGCCGTCAAGGGCCAGTTAGAGGAAGCTGAGTTCAGAACCGATCAGCTGCGTAAGCTCATTATCCCAACTGGTACGGAGCCGATCCTGGACAGCAAAATACAGCAGCTGTTTTCTGAGGTTCGCAACCTAACTCACAAGGTTATCTCCAAACTTTACACAAAACCTGCCCGATATTGGGAGTCCACGGTAGAAGAGGGCAGGGATTTCTTCAAAGGGATAAGAAGTCTCGCCCCAGATATTCAGCAGGACGCCATCCATGCAGAGCTGTTCAAATGTCTAATGTGCTGGTTTTTTCCTACTCAAATCCAGGACTGCGGGCTGGGAGAGAAATATGAGAGACTTCAGAATTTGCTCAGTCACACAGAGAAGGAGTTGATTGAAGCTATTGGGGCCAATAGTCCTGGAGGTAAGCTTCTCTTCGAGGTGCAGACGAAGAATCGATAGATAACAGTCTCGAATACAGGACTACACGGAGAGGAGATACACGAATGGAGAAGTGCTACACTCAAGTGCATAGACCTTTTCAAAGATACGTCGAATGATCCAGCCTTTTGCGCAGCTCAGCTTGAAGGCTTGTTCAAGCCTGCTGAGACGGATGATCTAAAGTTCCAACAGCGTGGGAGAAAGAACCTCGAAACACTCTGCAGCAAAGCCTTTGAGCTTGGATCTCTCATGCGCCGTGCTGAGGATCATTTTGAAGTTTTCACGGTCGGGGATGGCACCCCCCTTGAGGACTGCGAGCATATAGCTGAGAAATGGAGAGGCTACAGTGATAAGGACTGTTGTGGAGTCGAGATTACGGGTTGGTGCTTTTTTGGTGGACTGATGAAGATATCGAGGAAGTATCCCACTAAGCCAGTTGTGCTGGAGAAGGCACAAGTTGCCTCGCAGCTTGTGAGACGTGCGGAATAGTTCTGTAAATTCGTAACCTGTATGTATATCTTTTATGTTTACAAAGCCAATTTTTCTATAACAGCATGTCACTTGAGCATCAACTCAACTTTCTTGTCATGGGCACTCAGAATGCATGTAGACGCCTTCAGCGCTTGGGGCGAAGTCTAAGTGCTTCACAATGTCCAGCGCTGGTACCGAAACCACCGAGCGACAAATACAGCAGGAGATGAATGATTCACCTAGTATCCTACTAGCCAGGCAGGCCTAGTGTGTATGAGACAGGCTGACCTTGAAACGATAGTTCAGCCAGAGAAGCGCAAGCTTTACACTTACAGCAGCTGCACAGCCGTGATGGCCTGAATTGATTGCCCGCGAGAACTTGTTCCTTGTAATCAAGTCAGAACTTCATGGAATTAATTGAGCCAAATAGGGTTTTGCGGCTTCTTCCAAAGGGGCCTTGATCTAGGTCGCGACCTGTTTCAAACAGGCCCAACAAATACCTCATTGTGACCATGCAGCCACAGGAGCCAGGCTTCTCCAGGCTGTTTCGTTCCTTTGGCTAATTGGGAAAGCAGTAAGTCTAAAAAGTGCCTTCTATCATACTTCATCTGTTTCATGCCTTTGTCTTCCTGCACCGTTACTCGTATATGTTTGCCATCCCAGGATGCGTTTCCTAAGTTGAAATTAAGCGCTGGCCGTATGTTACCGATCACCATCCTGCCGTTTCAACAACCCTTTAAACATATATATCTATATTTAACCTACATGTTTATCACGTGTATTAGCACTAGGGACATATGGCGATCCGGGAGAGACTCAGACCCTCCAGTACCAATTCTGGGAATAAAGAGCCCCCGTATTACAAAGTCATAGAAGCATTATCTGGTTCCAGTTCTCGGGAAATAGCAGTATAGCTCCCTTTTTCACTTTGAAGAATGAAATTAATTTTTCAGCGTTTAAAATTATTAAGTTCTCAATCTTATTAAAATTTAAGATTATATAAGTCTTTTTGATAGTTATATCTTATAACTTGCTTACATTTTCTAAGGTCCTTATTCAAAGATTAAAAAAGCTGTCAAGCAAGAAAGAGAGGCACTAAAAGCGACCGTGGTTTATTGATCTTTGGCTGTCAAGTCTAATAACTCATTAATACTGGCTATTTGCTATTCCAGAAAGTCCCGTCGTACTCATCCATCCACTCAATAAACTCGCCACCAGCTTTGGCCCAGCCGGTGATGCCTTCAAACAGAATTGCACTTTCCATATGGCTATCTCCTTGCTTGTCGATATGATCCTGGAACCACCCGGCTGCGCGGGTGCCCCGGCCGCGAGACGATGCTGGAGGAGGTAGTACGTCAGTTCTTGATGCTTCGATGTGGGAAGAGAGGTTCAAGACGTACAGCAATACCAGATGGTTTTTTTAATCCCTGCCGACTTGAACATAGTGTATAGGGTTTTCATCATTGGGTAGAGGCTCTGTGCGGGAAGATTGATGGATCCGCGAATGGTACCGCCCTGGATGACAGGAAGGATTAGTTTGTGTTCGTATTAAGTGTCTTGTGAACCTTAAAAACTGCAGAATGTAGGTGCTACCTCGTGATCTGCTCGGCGGAGATCAATGAGAACGTAATCCTTTCCAGCGATATTCTTGCAATCCTTCATCATATCCAAGACAGCCTGACGTGTCGTGGCTTGAGGGTTCTTGTTGAGTGGAGGAGGGTATGCGGCGTGCCAAGGCGTGGCGGCATCAGTAGAGGCCATCCTGGACGAGCAGACGCGTTTGGCCTTTTGGAGGACGATATGGGAGCAAGGATGAGTCTTTAAGATTCCGAGATATGCTGTGAGGTTCATCACATCTTGGGGGAAAGGGGGGAGCGGTGTTTCTGAGTATGCAGCCCTTTAACTAAGCGCAGGAGGCCACAGGCAATGTCCACGTACTCAGACATGGTCGGGACTGTGTCATACCCAGTGGAGACCAGGTACTACCGTGGCTGGTCTAGGTGGTGTTCTTCTCTTGGGACTCTGTCAGACCCGGAGCGCGATTGGTCAATTAGCTCTGGAAAGCATTACAGATTACATGAACTCTCAAGTGCCAGTTTCGGGAACCCCACTAAGCAAATTTAACTAGCAGGGACTGTGTCAGGCCGACGCTGCGATTGGCCCAACGCAGTTTTCCAGCAGCGATCTTTCTTGTGCTTCACGACTTTCATCAACACGGAGAATCGCATGGACGCGACGAAAGTTCACATATAAGATGGCGCTCGAATCGAAGGCTGCTTCTGGTCCCAGAAACACACTCAATCACCACGCACAGTCTACCAACCACCTTCATCATGGCACAGGAGATGACCAACGGGCTGAGCAGCTACGAGCCCAAGCCTTCTAATACACTTCGCGCGGGCTCAGGCGATGGAAACACTGGACAGGCTAGCCAAGATCTCGAGGCCACAGCTGCGGGCGTGAGCCGCAAGCCACAAGAGAAGCAGCAACTGTCCGCCTTCAAGGGTCTAGGGATTCTGGATCGCTACCTCGCCCTCTGGATATTCCTGGCCATGGCCACTGGCATAATCTTGGGCAACTTTGTCCCCGAGACGGGGCCAGCCTTACAGAAGGGTAAATTTGTCGGCGTTTCGGTGCCTATTGGTATGTTCCCTCCCAAAGTCTTGAACTTTTGATCCTTGAAAACTGATCCTTGGGCCAGCTGTCGGTTTGCTCGTTATGATGTATCCTATCCTCTGCAAAGTGCGCTATGAATCGCTCCACGAGCTCTTCTCCCACAGGGATATGTGGAAGCAGATTTGCTTCAGCATCTTGATCAACTGGATCATTGCCCCATTCCTCATGGTAAATCCCCCTTCCCGGCACGCCTCCCTTCATAGAGACCATACTCACACTGTTCCCACTTAGCTTGCCCTGGCCTGGGCTTTTCTCCCCGACAAATCGGAGCTTCGCACCGGTCTTATTCTCGTGGGTCTTGGGAGATGCATCGCTATGGTTCGTTCATCTGTCCCTTTTAGAAGCCTATAAACCAAACTGACGCCTTGCGTTTAGGTCCTTATTTGGAACGGCCTTGCCGGCGGTAACGACGAATACTGTGCCATCCTTGTCGCTGTCAACTCGATACTCCAGATGGTCCTCTTCGCCCCAATGGCCGTCTTCTTCATCCGTATTATCAGCCACGAATCGGGTACGATTGATATATCCTATAGCGTCGTTGCTATAAGTGTGGCTGTCTTCCTGGGTATCCCCCTTGGAGCAGCTGTCATAACGCGGGTCATCCTGCGCAAAGTCGCTGGACCTGATTGGTACGAGAGGACCTTTCTCAGATTTCTCGCGCCCTGGTCTCTCCTCGGCCTCCTCTATACTATTCTGGTACTATTTGCGTCCCAAGGGAGACAAGTTGTTCACCAGATCGTATCGGTCGTCCGGGTAGCAGCCCCATTGGTAGTGTATTTCGTTCTTATCTTCTTCGTTACATTGTGGGTGAGCAGATTGCTTGGCTTCCAGTTCCCCATGGTAGTTACCCAGAGCTTTACTGCTGCAAGCAACAACTTTGAGTTGGCTATCGCCGTAGCGGTCGCGACTTTTGGCCCCAACAGCGACCAGGCGCTGGCATCCACAGTCGGTCCGCTCATCGAAGTACCAGTCTTGGTAGGCTTGGTGTATGCCGTGCGCTGGATGGCCAACAGATGGGATTGGAAGTAAAGGGGTGAGAGCCAAGCTTTCACCGATCTGCACCTTCGGGTATATGGTCTCAATGCTTCTATGGGCTTTAATAAATGGACTATCTAGTCACGTCCAAGCTTCTCCCCGTGGAGTCTGGGAATAGAATAATAGTAGTTTGCTTCTAGCAATCTTTAAAATAGCAAGAATTCACCTTACCATGGCCATGGGTCTAGTGAATGTGATCCATGAGCTGGAAGATCTTGGTGTTTTTGACAGAGCAGCTGTTGTCCCCATGACATCCCAGTGCGGAGCGGGCCCACGATGGGTCTGTATCTGTACGGCAGTGAAATTCGACAAGAATTTCTGCGGCTTTGTCGCACGACATTTCCAGGGGCTCAGATTGGTTGCCAGATTGGAAAGAGTCAGAGAGCGGCGAGGGCACGTCTGTTGGCGCCGAGGAACTGGAACCTGCTGTATTGCCAGCCCTGTTTGCCTTGTATATTTCGTGATGAGATATTGGCTCCTCTTCAAGAAGCAGCAAGACTTCATCGTTTCCCTCTTGAGCTTGTCTCTGTTCCACTAGTGGCTCAGTCGATGATAGCTGATTTCGGCCAGCTGTCGGGGGAATTAGATTTGACATCATTGGCGCTGCATGTCCTACTATGCTTGGTGCAGACCATGATGGGCCTTGAGACGGAGCATCTATCGGCATGGCATTCGTGTTCGTTGTTCCAAGCAATAAACGTCCACACGAATTGCACCGATATCCACCAGTTAATACCCGATGGTGTTTCTCCGGGGAGGACAGGTATCGTTCAATTTCACAGCCCGAGACCCCGTACACCCCAAGCAAGTCCTTGAGTCGTTGGTTCTGAGCGCTGACGGCCTGGGCAACGCGTTGCATCTCAATGGAGGCCTCCACGCCCATCCGCTCGTATTCCTCCAGTCGACTCTGTAGGTCTGTAATCAGCTCTTGCCGCCGGGCTCTGGACCTGCGCTGAGCATCGCGATTTTCCGCAACAGTAGCTGCGGTTTTATGCTGCGGGAAAATGGTGAGTAGGCAGTCACCGGTGATGACTTGTGCAGCATACCTTCCGGGGCATCTTGGCCTTGGATGTCGAGTTTAGACGTGTGAGTTCGTGTGATTAGCAGAGTAGATAGTGCAGACTAGACCGCGGAAGATCAGTCAGTGGGGAGATGTTGACCTGCGAGTGAGGATGTAAAAGTCGGGCCTACAAGGGCAGAGCTGAGTCAAAAACCGTGGTGGGTGGATGGGTGGGCTTAATAAAAGAATTCTTGACGTAGAGCTTACCTAAAGTAGACTAGCCAGCCTTTGGTGAAAGCCCACGACAAAAGCAAGACAACCACTCTGGACCAAAGAAGGGTCATATCAAAGGCCCGCTTGTTCGGCTGAATCTAAGAGTTCCTTTGTCGAAGCAAGAGTTGCCCAATAAGGTAATTATGCCAGTCGTGCGAAGTGCCCAGTCCAACCCCTAATGTTCAATCATAGCAGCTGTTCCCCAAGTAAAGACTGTTCCTCCGATACCAGAGCCGGCAGAGCTGATGCCGTTGGGCATACTGCGCCGTTTTGAAAACCACTACGACAGGATGGCCGTGCTACTATCAAGTGACGTGGGGCCGGTCCTTGACAGCGAGATGCAGACGATATTGTGCCATGTTCATTCGGCTATCTCAGGAAGCATTCATTTTGATATGCTGGCCGTGGCCTGTTTCAAACCTGACCAGCAAACACCTCATTTTTTAAACTTACCGCCACGGTGGACGGATCTGCGACACTAAGGAGCACGCGGCCCAGCTAAAACATAGATTTGTATTTTCTCAAACGTTACTCGTCGCCGTATCTGGATCTCTACCGGGGTACCGTTACCCTTTCTGACCGCGCATCCTGGCGTTTCTATACCTCGAACGCTGAGCGAGGACCTTTCTTGATAGCCTTGGCTCTCGTTGTTTCGAGGCGACCTTTACACGACGACAGTTTCGTCTTTTGTAGGCCTTTTGGTTGTATTAGCATTCGATGCATGTGATCAATTGAGAGAACGTCAGACCGACCGGCAGCCAATAGTCCTGGATTGACAAATAGTGTGTGCCGCATTGAAACAAAACTGTGTAGGCTCATCTCGACTGTTGTTCGGTTTCCGACACTGGCGGGTTGACTGCCTTGGTTTTATTCGATGTTGCTCCAAAGAAGCGGTTCACTGGAGTCTTCTGTTTCTCTGCATCCTTGTCTGCGTCGACCGGCGGCCCTGGTGGAAGGAATGGAATATTTGGAAGGATGGCAAGAATACTATCAATAAAAGTCATCGTCGTGCTGGTTACGGCTTTTTGATATGTGTTGGCAGAATGAGATTTGGGGCCGATGGCTTGTAATCAATGAAGGATGTCAACTAACATTAAATATTAGGCAGCAATTATCCTGAATCTCAACTAATACCCACGTGAGGATTAAGTGACGTCAGCTCTTACTGTTGGTCCATATCCTTACCTCCTGACAGGGTAGTCCATTGGTCTACAAAAGGGTCTTGAGAGGTATAGACTGGTCTAGATTGCTTCCATCAGGCCATGATGCTTACCCGGTATACTCGCAACTCCCAGCACAATAATCTGTACCGATAAAATCGGAGGTATAATGACTGGCTTCACGACAGCAAAGTCTTCATAATCTAACTAGACGTCTCAAACAAGACTCAACCAATGTTCATCCTCGTTTATCCCATACATGAAAAAACCCCGCTGCGTGTTCTGATTATCTCCTGAACTGTACTGACCGTCTTCGCTCAACGACTCACAGATCAGCAGGGGGAGTTGGAGCAATTGCGGCGTTGTATCCCTGAGATGCAGCCCTAATACCGTTGAAGTAGTCCTTATAACTCTGCTTGATTGGGCCTTTAAGCTGGTCTACCATCTTCTTCGTCTGCTCCACCACATCGACAATGTCAATGATCTCCAAGACGGTGTCAACAACTGACATGACAACAGCCACGACGGCGACGAACTTCCCCACTGCATCGAGCATACCGAAGCTGCTCGACTCAACCTCTGCGACTTCGAACCCAGCAGCCTTGGCATTGACCTCGATGGTCTTGTTGGCTATGTTCAACTTGTAAACCATGATCGCAATGGAGAAGTTTCGGACGATGGACAGCTGAGTGCTAGGGTAGTCAAGTCCCTTGAGGAAGTTCAGGAACTGCTGGATATCAGCGTCTGTTTTGGCACTCAGATTAAGCTTATCCAATGCATCGTAGACATTGTTAATCTCTTCGCTATTGAATAGAATACGAGCCGACTCAGCATATTTTCTGAACCCAGCGGCGTCAAGCTTTCCATTGAATCTCTGCACTTGAGCGAGGAACTGCATGAGCAGCGAGCGAGCGGTCCTGGTGTCAAGGCCACTAGGCGCCTTGGCCGCGATAATATCGTTATTGGCCTTGTACTGAGTAACATAAAGGT
This sequence comes from Fusarium miscanthi, assembly GCA_014898875.1. Lineage (NCBI taxonomy): Eukaryota > Fungi > Ascomycota > Sordariomycetes > Hypocreales > Nectriaceae > Fusarium > Fusarium miscanthi. Next base: position 118,087 of record JAAVUA010000155.1, read on the forward strand.
GGACTTTGTCGTTGATCAAAGCCGAAATGTCGGTATCAACAGTCTTGAGCTTGGCGTTCAGTTCTCCCGATTTCTTGGAGATGACGGCTCTTTCAATCGTCTCGGCGGCCTCGAGAGCTGCGAATGCCGCCATGCCAAGACCGAATGAGAAGATTGCACCAACAGCGGCGGCATCAGCAGCGATTTGCGTCGCGTCTGCGGCGATGGTCTCATTTCGCAACGTTGTTGCTATATCAACAAGCGTATCAAATTCGCTGTCGACAGCGGCGTCGGACTGAAAGTCATTGAGACCATTGAAGAGATTTTGCTCATCAATCAGCTTGTCAATGTTTTCGTCAGTCTCCGAATCCCAAGTGGAGATATAGTTGAGGTATGTGATCATGTTAGTACTCATGATGGCTGAGTGTCGATGAAGCAGCTCCTAAAGATTGGTTTGGAGTTTTAACAGTTGATAGCAGAGTGGTGAGAAGGATGATGTAGAAAGAGGTGAAAAAGTATTAGGACATGATTGAGGTGCTTCTTTATACTACTGCAGCCCGCATTCAAACCTCCAGAACCAGTCTTGTTTATGACTCCACGCGTTTGAGCGGTCTTTACGGTATGTCGATTCGAATCTTTTCGCCCCTCTGTGACACCCTCCACGACTACATCAAGACCGGCTGCGCTTTCAATATGCCTTCCCCGGACAACACATTGTTCACATACCGACAAGAACCATATCACATTGCAACGCTCTCGATCCGTTGATTCCATTGACTCTCAGCTGCAAAATAGGGCTCGTCTGGGCTTCTATTTTTACATTTGGGCCATAGTATTGAATCAGAGGATCATACCGAGGAACGTAACTGTTGATTCCTGACTTACGAGAAGCTTCTCAACAGCATACAGGGTTGAATCACATTCCAAGTTCATTTTTATCCAGCCACATGATTTCGTAGCGGCACAATCACACCATTTGACGGGATCACCCGCATTTTCGGTTTGTTTGTGGCTTACATTCTGTCTTAAATATTGTCAGGCCTTAATTCCTCTCGCTAGCCTACCTCAATGAGCCGAAAAAAGAAGAGGTCAAGAACACATACCTACAAACATCCCAAGCGACAAGGAGACATATTAGTATTTAGTGCTGGCTGAGGTATTTAAAATTAATTGGCTGGTCGATTTGTCTTTTATTGATCTGTTCATTGCAGGTAGAATCTTCCTGAGGTCTACTTATTGTATGAGTATAGCTGAAATGCCGATCAAGGTAGCACGATCATATCTGACACTATTCAAGCAATCATGGCGTGATATCTGCAGTAGATCGTTCTAGATCTGGAGATGGATATGTGATGGCTGTGATTAATGTTAGATCTACTGTTGCCGCTAGTTGTAAACGGCGGGGAAACGAGTCTCGGCCCGTCGCCGCGGAGCTACCATTGGCCAAAGTACGGTTTTGCTGCCAAAGGATCTCAAAGCCAATTCATGTCTACTTTTTGTGTTTTCGTATCGACCTCTCAGATTCCAGGAAGCGTCTATCACCGTACATCTGCATGCCAAACACTACTGTTTCGGTTCTCGTAGTTGTGGAGTAGCACAGCAACGAGTAACATGGGATTATTGCCTCTGCACTAGGTTAAGCGAGAACCAAGGGACGGAACTTGTTGAGGTTATGCGGCATTCAGAAAAGAAACTCAAGCCTGGAGAGCCCCTTGCTTATTTCTAGTTCCTGTGACGAGAACAGAATATGCCAATAAACATAAACCTTACCTTTCGTGTGTTACCCCTATTCGAGATATCATCTGCATCAATACAAACGAAAGTCGGACCCTGGGTGGGTCTTAATAACGGCTGTTTTCCTGATCCTCATCTTCATAGTAATATAGTGGAACCTAGCTTCTCAAAGCAACTGAATTTAAGGCTACCGTGTCTTAGTTGCGAACTCCGGTGTTTGAGGTTATTCGAATAACCATTACTCCGTGGCATATCAATAGTCCTCGCTACAGTTGCTACATCTTGAGAATCCCTAAAGGGTCTACAATCAACATATTCTCATAACGTAATAATTTCCAAGATAAAACGCCTCCCCAAAATCAGGTCTCCTGAAGCTATCAATTTCCTCCAGTCCGCTTGTTCTTATGCACTGGACTTGCTTAAGTGTTTTCGGAACATGGTCTTTCCGAGCTTAGCAGTAGGGCTGGACCTCGACGAGGCCAGTGCGTGCGATATACGAACTGTTGGCTCTTTTGAGAGTGTCGGTCAATGGAAGCTGTTCTAGACCCATCAGAACGATGCTATGCTGCCCACTTGGGATGAATCGACATGTCCTAGGCTGTTTGGTGTTGGTTTCCGCTTACCCTGGTCTCGAGGACCCTGAAAAATACGTCAAACGCTAACAGGGGAGTATTTAAAGCCGAGGGAATAATGGGGCATAGCCTGTTTGAGAGTACGTGATTGGCCCAATAAAATCAAGGTGCAGTTTTGCCGACAATTCCTACGGTCCATCATTTACCCGTAAGGTTCCTGACTCGGATCCCTGCTAATATCATGTTTGAGACTTGACATCTCTGTTGACCCCGTGATGCTCGCGAGGTGGGCGAAAAGGCTGAGACATGCCTTTTGACAAATCGCTTGATTAAAATCTGACATTTAGGTTGCAATAATTGCTAAAATAAAATTTAAGCTTATAAAACACACGGTTCAAGATGGTGGAGTTGTTAGTCACTTGTCTCATGCTCAGTCACGCCGGTGGCTTACGGCATTATAGGAGATGAGGGATTGGAGAGACCATCGAAAAACACGGAGACATGAAGAGAAGAAAAGACTATAAAGTAGTGAGGTTTCCCGAGTTATCCTTTCTTCAATCAACTCAACAACTCAATTCGCTTCCTCATAATCTGCTGTGCAGAGTCATTTCTTACAACCTGTTCTCTTTCTTCAAGGCTCTTTGCTTCAACTCTACCATTTCCATCAAGTCCGTGACTTACCAACCATTTACACCTTTCAAAATGCCTTCTCTCACTAAATTCGTCGCCGCCGTTGCTGGATGCTCCGCCATTGTCAACGGCGCAGTGATCCCAGCTGACAACGGCCTTCACACCACCACGCTCCAGGCCCGAGACACAGGCAAGGGCACTGGCCATGTCCTCAGCAAGCGTGAGCCAGTCACCATTGCTATTCTGACCGCTGTCGGTACCGCGGCAGCTACTGCCATCGTCAATGAGGCCGTCAGCGCCGCCGCCGCCTTTATCGGTGACATTTCCAACTTTGACGCTGGCCGCGAAGCCTTCACCGTTCAGACCACCGAGGCCATGATGGCTAATAACCCCGACCCCGAACGCTTCCAGGCCGCTGCCTGCTATAACAAAGCCTTCTCGGTTGCTGATCCTGCCAACATTGACGGACAGTCCTCCGTTGAGTTCAGACTTGGCGTTCTCAACACTGATTACGAGTGCATGTACATTGCTGCACCTAACCAGTTCTTTACTGAGGGTGATGGTGGTCTCATCAACGTAAGTCACAACGTCGTTACAAATTGAAGCTCATGTCCGCTTTGACTAACAATAAATACAGCTCTCCTTTACCCATACCGATCGATGCACCTTTGATCAGGAGACAGCGGATCTCACTTGTGTTTAAGTGATGGAAAAGAGGATTATGCTTCTTAGAGGAGCTTAAGAAAAGACCAGGAGACATTTATAGAGCCCGACTCAAAGTCAATTAGCCTAGATATAGCATCTTATAGAATATCTACCAAAGAGGCCCATAATGATGTCAGCAGAAATGGATCTAGAGTGAGAATATTAGAATGCCATATTATCATTACCTGAATAAGGGTCCTATCCAAAACTTACCTAAATGTCTTCAAATACTAGGACTAAGACCCTAAGCCTTGTTGAAGTTCTCATATGCGTCCTATACCTTTGCGTCATGGCTGAAGCCTCTTTTGAACTCTCAACCTAATCACAGAGACTTGTGGCTAAGAGCTTGTAATTGCCACAGCGAAGTCAGTCAACGCCAAAGCCCAATCAACTTCTCTCTATACCAGTATCCTTATAGAGGGTTAAGGAAAGGATATCTCGATAATATAATATTTATACCTAAAAAAGTATTTATAGAAGGATTATGCGCTAGACATATTTTAGGCGAAACTAAGTCCAATAGGCTACTTGCTATTCTGAAAAAGGAACCATACATGAACCTAATTCTTATAGCTGTCAATATCGAGCTTAGTTCCGTCAGCCACGGAGAACTTCCAGTGCTGAAATTGAATCGAGACCTTTGTTGCATATGCATCTCTTGACTTTCCTCAAGTCTCGACCGACCTTTTAGAAGTCAAAAACAAGTGTTTCATCACTATTGGTGTGCTAAGTGACTACACCTGAGACCTTGTTTCAATGTTGCGGCTTATGGCTTGCTGTTGGCGCAGCTGAAAAGTGACACGCTGTAAAAGAGGCTTGGCTGGATTAAGAATATCGAGTTGCGTGGGGAATCTACCCATTACGTCTCTCCTTTCTCCAAGGATATAATGGGTCACCAGGCCGCCCGTTCCATGCCCGCCTCAAGACAAGGAAAACCTCCTCAGTGAATCAGTAAACAGTCTATCTCTTCTTCAATATGCCCACCATCGAAAGGATCACCCTCGTCGAGGGCCAGAGGTTAGGGCTGTCGGTCTCCAACAATGAGGCATTTCCGGATCTCGACAGCTCGGGCCAGCAAACCCAAGACTATTGCACTGATGTTCTATACGATGTGCAGTCTGGCCAGACTACCCAGCGTCCTGCTGTCATCAAGAAGGGGGGCAGTGGCGTGCTGCTCACTGTCGAGGTCAGTGGGATTCCCAGCAGTGACTTGAACGCACCTGTACGCCTGCAGATGGCTGGTTCGGGCAATTTTACGCTCGTCAGCCAGGTTGTACAGCCTGAAGCTGTTCGAAACGCCACAGGAGGGGTTACCGTGTTCAACATGTCCCAGTGGATGATCCCCAGCATTGACCCGTTGACCCCGTTCTGTTTCAAAGGAAATGTCCCTTTCTTACTGCAGTCTGTTGAGGGCCCAAATGATGCTACGACATTACCTGATGGGACAATGAGAGTTGAAATGGAGCTTTACCTTCTCGGCTACGAGCTGCCGCCTTACTTTGATGACAAAGTCCCCTTGCTCTTGTTACGGATGTTTGTTGGTGCTGCGACCAATCAACAGGTTGGAACGGCACACCAATGGATAGCAATGGTGGCAAAGATATGCCATGGCTCTGCGCTTCCCGAAACAGGCGAGCCGGCAGAAACGCAGGACCACTGGCTCAAATACAACACTATGGGAGGCGCCTCCTTTTTCATGGCGACAAATAGCGCGGCTAATCCAGCTCATCTCAAGACTCTGCAGAACTACTATAACTATGGCGGAAGCTTCTTCCTCTCTGCATGGCTGGATACCTACCGCAACTTCAGAAACCAGGGATCTTTCAGCGTGGTCAACTGTTACGATCAAGCGGGTGCGGTTGAAGTGGCAGCCTCCTTGGGCGTCAGTTACACATGCCTCGCATGGGAGTACCACCAGCCCTATGGCTTCATTACCAAGGACACGGAGCTCGTTGGTTGGGGTGCATGCAACAACCCCATGTTCGAAAAGATAACCCAGAGCAAGCTCCTTGAGGATAACATGGACCCTAAGAGAACGATTTTCAGCAACCATGCTTTCATCTCATGGAGTCCGGACTTTGATCCAGCGCCAAGTGTGTTTGACGAAAGCAATGATCCTTCGAGCTTCCCAGGGATGCTGGCAATTGATGCCTGCGCTGGTCCCCATCTTGGTAATGAAGATCGTGGTGTTTGGGTCAGTCCTGCATCATACCCGAACCAGTCTCTCTATCCGAACGGATACACGGACAAGTCAACCTACTGGAGAACTCGAGACGATCAGTATCTTCTTCAAGAACATACTTTTCAAAGCAAGCGAGGCACCCCACCGACTTGGAAGGACTTGGAAAGCCTGCACTTCTGGACTCCCGGTATTACTGGTTTATCAACAGATGGGAAAGACAGTAAATTTCCACCCCTTCATCCAGACAATCCATTTGAAGGAAGCAATATTACCTTTCCAGCTACAACGGACTTTCCCAACCCCGACCTAGCCTTCTGGGGAAGTGTTAACGATCTTCAGAATTCTTTCTGGAAGTCACTGAACGCCAATGTTCCTGGCAGCAGCAGCTGGAATCTGATAGTGCTTGATAACGTCAGTCTGACCGACCGTGGTATGATCTATGAGAAGAAGTGGTATGCTCCTGGGCAGACTGTCTTCAACTTCGTTTCCTTCAAGATCTGGGTGACGGCTAGCCTCGCTGATGCCCTCGCAGCTCAAAAGGCCCGGGCTGCCCAAGTCGTCGTCACAAGCACTCTTGAAGCAAGTGACTTCGAGGCTAACATGGCAACACCCAGCGAGACTCAGAAGATTTATATCCTTCAGGCTGATTTCACTGCCTTGGTCGTTTGGCAGAACCTTTTCTTTGAGATTGCTGGATATGTAGGCAAAGAGGAGATAAAGGCATTGGCACACGATCTGGTCACGGAAATACTGGATGGGCTTGAAACTGCTGATGGAAGTAAATGGCAGGTTCCTATTGAGAATTATAAGGCATTTTAGGAGATTAATGTCGGTAACCTCTATCTTGAATTACGAGCCGTTCATGATGTGACTGCTGGGTAACCTACTACAGTGTGGAGACTGCTATTTAGAAACCCTTTCTCAATGTCTAATCTATCTTGGCAACATACAGATTCCATATGTCAACTACAGGAGCTACTCTAGAATATCGAGAATCCTTGAAATACCTTGCCTATCACCCTCCAGTGACCCAGCCTTATCTTGATCAACCCAGCCCACGGTATAGCCTCCCCCGAAGTCAATGACCCAAGCATTATCGTTCTGATCCACAAGAACATTCTCTGCTTTGACGTCGCCCCATGCAATGCCGTTCTCGTGTAGACTGTTGACCGACCTCTGGATCTGAGAAGCCCACCGCTTTCTCAACTCTGATGGACTTGCAATAGCTCTAGCCTTAGACAGCACGCCTTTGTTATGAATCCAAGCGAACAGCATTCCCAGCAGTCCATCAACTTCCCGAACCACGCCTATAAGACGGCAGATGTATGCTTCGGGGGTGGGGGGTATCTGCGCCTCGGCGATTTTCTTTAAGGTCGTGAGCTCTTTTCTCGCGTGTGATGGACCAAAGGGGAGTTCAAACTTCTTGAAGAAGCAAGCGATAGGCTCTCCATCTTTGCCAGTAACCGTGGTGCGCGTCGGCGGTTTGATCAAACTCTCTTCTACCCCAGCGTAGCATATCTTGACTTGGGATGGGGTATAGCATTCCGTCCAAGTATTGAGATTCTCCATGAAATCGGCATCGAACTTGACGACAGGGCTACTCCAACCGTGGCTCTTTGTATCAAGCTCTTGAGGTTTCGTTTTGTCGTCCACGGCTGTCAGGCTACACACAAAGATTTGTTTGGGGAAGAAGTAAGCAGCCAAAGTCGGTTCCATAACGAAATCAAGGTCCGAGGGTGATATGAGATTGGTTATCAATGGCTCAAAGCAACCTAACAACCACTCAAATGCATCATCCTCGTAGAAGTCGTCGATTTCCACTTCACCTGATCTCAAGAGCTGTAGGCACTTGAAGTACTGCGATTCGACGGAGGGTGATCGAATAAACTCGCTGGGACAGATATGACAGTAGAATACATGGCCAGAATTAGATCGGATGATCAAATCACAGTCATTCTCAGTATCGTGGACTTGCCAAAGAGCGATGTCGTAGTGCAAGCCTTTATTCATTGAAATTTCTTTGTTTTCTTATGATTGAAGAAAATGTTGATGATAGCGGTTGTGCATTACTGATGAGCGTTGATGCCTAATACCTGGGCCAATCAGCAACAGTCGCCTATTCAGACCTTGACATGGTCTAGCCATTTGAGTCTTTTGTTTCAACTATGAAGATATAAATAATATCTCAAGATAACATCTCAAGATAACAAGGAGGATAAAACCTGATATTTTCCAGTAGTTTCTCTCATAATTAGGACCTTTCTGTTCATTGAGATTACCCTATTGGGAGAATAGACGGATCCTTCGTCTTTGAACCCCACGTGACTTAATTTATCCGCGCATGGGGTCTTCCCTGGACGCCTCGTATCAGACCTCAAGGCAGCAACAGCAGCACCAGTGAGCTATTTCATACAGCCGCGACTGTTAAAAAGTATTTCCGCCCAAAGCTGGCTTTTCACGACGAGCAGCCACTCAGCCATCCGATCCTACCTTCCGCGAGACCGTCATCATGGCGACTACATCGAATATGTTCTTGTACTCACTTTCTCTTCACCCTCCGACGGCCATTTCTCAGGCGATCGTGGGCCAGTTCTCAGGGACCAAGGAGCAGCAAATTCTCACGGTATCTGGCTCCATTCTGACCCTATACCGTCCTGATACGGCTCATGGTAGGCTCCAGTCATTTCTTTCGCATGACCTCTTCAGCATAATTCGATCGATCGCCTCTTTCCGCCTTGCAGGAAGCTCCAAGGGTAAGCAATAAACTCCCGAGCCGTCCATAGAACATAGAAAGATGAAACTAAGTTCTTAGATTATATCATCGTGTCAACCGACTCTGGCCGTATTGCTATTCTCGAGTATCTGTCCACTCAAAACCGTTTCAGTCGCATTCAGTTAGAGACGTTTGGCAAGTCTGGCGTGCGTCGAACTGTTCCAGGTGAATACCTGGCTGTTGATCCCAAAGGCAGAGCCTGTATGATTGCATCCATCGAAAAGAATAAGCTCATCTACGTCCTTAATCGCAACGCCCAAGCCGGGCTCACCATATCCTCTCCTCTTGAAGCGCATAAACATGGAGTCCTTGTTCTATCCTTGGTAGCTCTCGATGCGGGGTATTCGAACCCTGTCTTTGCAGCTCTTGAAACGGACTATTCAGAGTCAGACCTGGATCCTTCGGGACAAGAGATACCCCAGGTTGAGCTCGTTTACTACGAGCTGGATCTAGGCCTCAACCACGTGGTCCGTAAGTGGTCAGAGACTGTCGACCCTACAGCATCATTGCTCTTCCAAGTCCCTGGCGGAAATGATGGCCCTAGTGGCGTCCTTGTGTGTGGAGAGGAAAGCATAACGTACCGACATTTGAACCACGAGCCTCTTCGTGTCCCCATTCCACGGCGTCGAGGAGCTACAGAAGACCCCCAACGGAAGCGTACTATTATTGGCGGTGTGATGCACAAACTCAAGAATAGCCCAGAAGCGTTCTTCTTTTTACTGCAGACGGAAGATGGTGACACTTTTAAGCTCACGTTTGATATGCAAGATAATGAGGGTAGTCTGACAGGAGAGGTGCGGCGCATCAAAATCAAGTATTTCGACACTCTCCCTGTTGCGAGCAGTCTATGTATTCTGAAAAGTGGATTTCTCTTTATTGCTGCTGAGTCAGGCAACCATCATTTTTATCAATTTGAAAAGCTCGATGACGATTCAGAGCCGGCAGTTACCAGCGACAATTTTCCTACCGACCCTCGCGCTGCTTACAAGCCTGTCTACTTCTCCCCACGTCCTCTAAAGAATCTCACCTTGGTAGAAAGCATCGATTCATTGAGCCCTCTTCTGGACTGTACGGTTGCTGATTTGACAAGGGATGGTTCGCCACAAATCTATTCGGTATCTGGCAGCGGCGCAAAGAGCCATTTTCGGATGCTCAAGCATGGGCTAGAGATTAACGAGGTGGCGACATCTGAGCTACCTGGAACAGTCTCTGGTGTTTGGACCACGAGACTGACAAGTCACGACCAGCACGACGCTTATATCATCTTGACCTCATCCGATAACACAGTGGTCATGAGTGTCGGGGACGAAGTCGAGCAAGTGAGCAATTCGGGCTTTCTCACCTCTGTGACCACCCTTGCTATCCAGCAAATAGCGGACGACGGTCTAGTACAAATTCATCCCAGAGGTATCCGACATCTCCGTGGCAGTGAAATCAATGAATGGTCTGCTCCCCAGCATCGATCTATCGTAGCAGTCGCTACAAATGAGCGACAGATTGCATTGGCTTTGAGCTCAGGAGAGATTGTCTATTTCGAGGTAGACATCGATGGATCACTCGCTGAGTACGACGAGAAGAACGAGATTTCTAGCACAGTGACCTGTCTTAGTTTAGGGCCAGTGCCTGAAGGGCGAGTCCGAAGCCCGATGTTAGCGGTGGGATGCGAAGATTGCACCGTTCGAATCCTTAGCTTGGATCCAGATTCCACGCTGGAGAGCAAGTCTATACAAGCGCTAACAGCACCACCCTCTGCACTAAATATCATGGCGATGGAAGACCCCTCGTCCGGTAGTTCCGAACTCTACCTGCATATCGGCCTGAGCTCAGGCGTATATCTCCGAACCAGATTGGATGAAATCACGGGGGAGTTATCAGATACACAGACGAGGTTCCTTGGTCTTAAGGCTGTTAAGCTCTTCCATGTGACAGTCAAGGGACAAAGCTGTGTTTTGGCCCTAAGCTCCCAACCTTGGATGGGGTATGTTGACCCCAAACGAGGGTTCATGATGACACCGCTTAACTGCGACGAATTGGAATGGGGATGGAACTTCAGCAGTGAGCAGTGTGCCAAGGGCATCATTGCGATTCACGCCAACTTCCTCCGGTAAGTCTTCCCTTCCTACGCATTTCTGAGCCTTATTATGGGTACGCACGGCCGCGTGCGTTATTCGAAGGCCAGTCTTACATATTGCTTTGCTAACCTAACCTTTAGAATTTTCTCTATCGAAAGTCTGGATGATAATTTGGTCCGGAAATCTCTGCCTCTCAAATACACACCACGTCATTTCGTCAAGCACCCTAATGAGCCATACTTCTACACCGTCGAAGCGGATAACAACACACTGGGTCCTGACCTATGTACACAGTTGCTGGCGGAAGCTGAAGACCAAACGGAGGGGGATGCCAAACTACTCCCACCAGAACAGTTTGGCTATCCTCGTGGTCATGGTCGATGGGCCTCATGCATAAGTGTTGTCGATCCCATCGGCGAACAGGTTCTTCAGAAGATCGAGCTCGAAGGCAACGAGGCTGCTATGAGTGTTGCGGTAGTTCCTTTCGCCGGCCAGGATGGTGAGAACTTCCTGCTAGTTGGTACTGGAAAAGACATGATCCTCAATCCTAGGCAATTCTCCGAGGGCTACATCCACGTCTATCGGTTCCAACAAAATGGGAGAGAGCTAGAGTTCATCCATAAGACAATGGTAGAGGAGCCTCCGATGGCGCTTGTGGCTTTCCAGGGTCGACTAGCTGCAGGAATCGGCAAAGCTCTACGGATATACGATCTGGGCCTGAAGCAATTACTTCTAAAAGCTCACGTTGAGGTGGCACCACAGTTGGTTATCTCTCTAAATACTGAAGGCAACCGCATTGTCGTCGGGGACCTTCAGCAAGGCGTGACGATGGTTACGTTCGATCACGAGCATCATAAACTGATACCTTTCGTTGATGACACAGTTGCACGGTGGACAACCTGTACCGCTATGGTCGACTATCAATCGGTAGTTGGTGGTGATAAATTTGGTAACCTCTGGGTTGTGCGATGCCCCGACAAGGCGAGTCAAGAAGCAGACGAAGGCGGAAGTCCCCTCACCAACGCAAAGGGTCATCTACACGGTGCACCAACTCGATTTGACTCGGTGGCCCATTTATTCGCTCAAGATATACTGACCAGCCTCACCAAGGCCAGCCTAGTTGTGGGCGGGCAGGATGTCATCGTCTGGAGCGGTTTGCAAGGCACCATCGGCGTGCTCATCCCTTTCGCCAGTCGCGAGGACGCAGGCTTCTTTCACGCACTGGAGGATCAAATGCGTGCTGAAGACCCGTCACTTGTCGGCCGCGAGCACCTGATGTATCGCGGCTATTACGTGCCAGTTAACGGCATTATAGACGGAGACCTCTGCGAGCGGTTCAGATTACTCCCAATGGACAAGAAGCAGAGAGTTGCGGGGGAGCTCGATCGCTCCGTAAGGGATATTGAACGTAAAATCTCTGTACGTCATCCCAGTCCTTTCCTTCTTTTGTCATATCTGGCATCAGTGTGCATACTGACTGAACACAGGATATCCGAACTCGGTCCGCTTTCTAGTATCAAGTTACTTATGGAGCTCTAAGGGAAGACAAGCTGTTGCTAGGGAACTATAGGCTAACATTAGACCAGGTCCTTTAAACAGTGTTGCGATGGCTCGAGCTGCTTTTCTATCACCATATTATTTGGTGGTTAAGAAAAAACTGAAAGATCTTTTTTTTCAACCTAAAAGTTTAATTGCTTCCTGTAACAGAATATCTGAGTACCATTACACTACTACAACTGTTGCTACACATCCCCTACGCTCGAGATGGTTTGCCATATACCAGGCTAGCCCGTCAACTGCTTTCCCCCTCCATTCGCCTTCGTCTTCGTCACAGTCTCGTAGGTTGATCTCCCCAGTGCCAACCCTCCGGTACACAGTGCCTCCAGAATTCCTTTCGCCAGTGGGAACCTCGCTTAACAGGATTCCGATCATAATGTCAAACCCCTGACTGTAGAACTTGCAGCCAAGAAGTAAGAAGCAGATAGTATCTCCCATGACCAACTCCGGAGCATCTTTCGATGCCGTCAAGATATCCGGAAATGCTACGCATTCCAGTGATAGGTTCATATCCGTCTCTAGAAGTGAGCTATTGCGGGGAAGTATCTGAAAAGGTGTCCCTTCGTCAGGGCGGGGATCCAGACGTGACACCGAAACATTTAACAAAATGCCACTGATGGTTAATGTTGCAGAAGAAACGCTGCCATAAGGGTTTGCAGTTGCTAGAGTATAACGTACGTCAACTACTGTTGTTTGTGGCAGTTGGCATATGTTCAAGGTGTCGTGAGTAAGGACAGGTCCTATGACAGAGGCCCAAGACCACGTCGGCGCATAGTATGCCGCATGCCTCGAGGTTGGCCCCTGCTCTACGTGCCAGCAAATGTTCGTTCCAATTCTATCCTTCCACATACCTGCGATATACTCTGTCTTGATAAAAGGGGCAAGCGCAGCAGCCACCCCCGAGACAGCAGGGAGTCGATCTGTGTCGCGGGTGATAGCACGGCTGGTAAATGGACCGATGATCTCCAGCCAGACAACGAACGGCTGTAGGTTTCGTGGGGCATGGACAGGATCTTTGACGGATTGCATGGCTTCTAGGTTGATGAGACTAAGCGACCATTTGTGTGGGTGCGATCCTGGACGACACTCGCAGAGATGCACCTCGCGACAGTGCCAGACTAGCTCATTGGCGGTAAAGCGGATGATTCTGCGGGATAGCACATGCTCCTGTAGTGTCCAAGCTCTCTTCTCAAGTGGGTTGTGTTCACGGCACCACGGCCCGTCGCCGATGCTATGGATCCAATGCGACTGCGAATCCCACGGTCGGGCAAAGATCTCAACCTCTTCGACCTTTTGGCCATTCATGGAGGCTGTAAGGAACGACTTGCGAAGGCTGAAAGGCCTCGGGTGGAAGAGCCCTTCGCTACTGTTGTGTGCTGCGGCGGCAGCTATGGTGAGATAAGCATTTTGATAGACATCGCACATCTTGGGAGACTCAACAGCCCAGTCGTGCTCATCATCCTGGATGATACAGAGCGAATCTATCCACAGGTACTCGATATTGAGTTTCCGACAAACAATTATCGCCTCTTGGAACGTCTTTGGAAACAGAGCGAAGTCGATGCTGTGACAGAACTCAGCGAAGGTGGCTTTGGTGGTCTTGAGAGGCATAACATCGCCCCAGCAATGGCTGAGAGCAATGTATCGACCGCGATCGTCAGATCTAGGTATGAATAGATGAGGGTTTGTGTCTTTATCTCCAACAAACACGACACGAGTCGGAAGCGGCCGGTCCTCGCTAGCAACTTTGCAGTCCTTGTGATCATCGATACAATCTCCGATCCAGCCGCGTATCATATCCCAGGTTTCCGGTGAGGTAACATCGTGCTGGACATGGGTTCCTGTGCCAATGATCTTCCAGGGAAGCGGAGTTCCTTCAGAGATGTTAGGAGACTGTTCATGTTTTTGGCGGATGGAAGTTTACCTGGTGAGCAATACAATTCATAGGTGGCATAGAAACGCTCCTCGGTGCCAGAATAGCAGGCAATAAGCTCAATCCTTAGAGGTCCATCTCGACCACACAAGAGTTCAGCCACAAGGTCGTCGGTCTCTCCGAACCAACGTCGACCGATAGAGCGATTGCTGTAGTTCATAACCTGGATATCTGGCCACAACATATTGAATAGCGGGTACATCGAGGCGGTGGCATCTCTGAAAAGAGTACAGATTCTGCACCTCAATGTGGCTTTCTTGCAAACCCACTCAAAGTCCATGTGGTGATATGGATACTGAGTATCATGAAAGCCAATCACAGGCTCTAGCGCCTGGCAGACAGCACAGATCACAGAGTCTGTCGCTGGGTCATCTTCCATCTCAATCCTCTGGAAGAAAACCTGTAATCGCTGTACCTCCTCCCGTACACCTTTTAGATACTGACGGAAGTCTTTGAAAGGGGTGTTGGGCTTCTTCAGAACTGCGATATCGAGGTTGGCGATCGCTCGGTCGAGATACAAAGTCTCAATGGCGAAACACTGGCGGACATATGCTGTAGCCATGAGACAGCCCAGGAGTGCATACACATGATGGTACCCCGGCTTGTCTCGCATATCCGCTTCCCATGGCTCGCTCTCAGTCCTCGGATTAAGTAATTCGATGTTAAAGATAAGATCATCCAAATTCACACCACTGCGGACTCTCTGGGCCATTTCCCTTGCTGTCGAAGCTTCCAACACACGCGAAGCCATGGTGAGCGCTATGAAGCAACAGTAGGAAGCTTCATCTGGCTCATCCTTCGTCTCTTCTCTATCTTCCGGGACTAAAGTCTTCTCTAACTCCAGGCCAGGCTCATCTAAGCTGGTGTCATCTCCAAGATCCGCGGGATCTTCACAGGCAGCGTCTGCAGCCATGAAAGCTGCCTGAATCGCTTCGTCACATCTCTCACCTAGTTCGGAGAGGTCTATTGCCTGATCACCGAGGTATCCAAAACGGATGGACCGCCCGTTTGTCATGGGCTCGGTTATCCTGATGATCTCGAGAGCGTGCTTTCGTATGAGATCGAATTTATTGACCATGGATGGAAGCTTATCAAGTTTCAGAATCTCATCATCCCTGGTTCCGAAGAAGACGCTTTTAGCATTTTCTATGCCTGGTGCATCTGTTTCGAGCACGAGTTCGCGCCTTGCAAGGTAGATGTTTCGTCCCGTGTAGTACGAGACTTTTCCAGTTTCCATCTCTTCGATGTTCCTTTCAGATTCCTCTGCACTCCTTCCTATTGACTGAGTCTCCAAACCTATGGTATCTCCAACGGTTAGCTGGTCGAGGTGATCGTCCAGGCTGCCAATTTCAGCCGCCTCTTCCTCTTTCGACATAATGATGATATCTGGTCCCGTGCCGCAGGAATTGGTTTGGGGGATCTAAGTAGGTGATGTTGAGTTATTTGCAGTTGAGGTTTGTGGCTGAGAGCTTATATCAGTACAGAGAAGTTGAATTTAGCATTTGTTCCTATACACTTTGTCAACATATCGTATTATTTCAGAAGCGGGGAGATCACTCATTGTCATGAGACTACCCTGTGTGCCAAGACCATACCAGTTTTCAGCTCAGATATTTTTAGCAACAATTAGCCGCCCGCAAATTGAAGCTGGAAGAAGCTCCATACATATAACTGGCCGACTTATGTCGATCACAAAGATAAAACTGCCGCCCGTCAGAACATATTCTCACTTCACTGGCATGACTTCTGAGTCAGGGTATATGACCAACTTTGAGTCAAGGCAACATCTGTCAAGGGCTCAAGGCAACCGCCGATAGGGCAGCAGGTCAGGGAGTTAATTACGCCACGATTGAATGCTAGCTTTGGGAAGCCGACGCATCCTTTGCGGTGAGTTATCCTAATCCCCGTTAATGGAGAAGACGTGTTCTCTAATTTAGGATCTCATTCTAGGCTTAGCCTAATTTTATCCTAAACTCATCTAAATCTCTTCACTATTTAGTGCAGATTTAGTAACTCTGTTTTACAGGGCCTAGGATATCCTCCAACTGCCGAACTGTCTCGTCCGTGAATGCAGGGGGAACTCTCCCTTTTCCACAAATGGGTAGCCCAGCGATGTTCGATAGCTCATTGTACCATCGGAGTAGATCGCCATTCTCAAAAAGGACGGCATGAAATTCGATTCCCTGCTCCTTTGTATGCTCTTCCCATGAGATTTCCCAGTCTTTTTGCTCTTGGACTTTCGGGAGTGGCATTCCATTCCTACCAGAGAATATTCTTGCAAGCGCAATGGCTTGGTACTCATAGCTGCGAAATGCGAGCGTTTCTCCAATTCCTATGATACCAAGTGTAGGATAATTCCGAAAGAAGGTATGCAAGAAACTACCGTTGAGCCTGGCTTTGTCGTAGTCATACAGATGTCCTCCGTTGGCCTCGATGTTCCAGAACGGAAATGAGGGCTTGTAGCCAGTGCAGTAAATAACCTGATCAACATCGTCGAGGGATGAACCATCTTCAAATATGATCTGACCTGTTGTAGCCACATATTCTTTGATCACAGGCCTCCATTCCAACCCTGATGTAGGCTCAGGTCCCTCCCAGATGGACTTGTGCCGTCTTGACACGTAGATTGGTACTCGAGCCACTTTGAGGAGTTCCTCGGCTATATCTCGGCTAGATAATGCATTGCCGACGATGAGTATCTTCTTGTCCTTGAATGGATGAGGTTGACGATAGTACTTGGAGTGCATCACACGGCCTGGATATTTCGCGATGTACTCAATTAGTCCTTTGACCTCGGGGACCTATGAAAATGTCAGTTAGTCGATGGACAGAAGGAACCTTGACACGTACATATGGGACAGAGAATTGGCCATTAGCAATAATGACAGCATCAAAGACCTCCTGCCACCACTCATCGACGTCCTGGTCCATATTATACCTGCGTAAGGTCAACCTCCAACGGTCTCGCCCATCTCCTGTTACTATCTTGCTGAGATCTTCGACAGTAGTGTTGAGCACCAGGAGGTCTCCCATCTTGTGAAGCAAATAGTAGTCTTGAAGGTACATGCGGGGGATCTCGTGGGGCACAAAGGGACCCTCAGGGAATCTCTTGTCCGAGAACGACATGGCGATCTCTGGGACGGTCGTTCTGGAGCTGCGTCAGTTCTGACATGTTGGAGCATATCATAAAATTACGTCAAGGATTGATAGATTGGGGTGGATTGGAAACGCTCTTGCTTCTTATGTGGCACCGCCTTGGGCATCTCGTGGGGTATTTTGGGTGGAGGGTCAATCTTCGAGGGCAGAGCTCCAGGCTGGATAGGTGGAGGCGTGGAAGTAACTACATCGTATAGCCTAGGTTCGAAACTCACTATCAGCACTTGGGAGGTCCCAGCATAGTTAGGGGTTTACAAACCATGTTCCGCCAGGAGCTTCCCTCCTCTCAAAGACTCTGATCTTCTCGAAGTACTCTTCTGCTTTGAATGCGGCTGCGGCTGCAGTACCTGTCTTGGTCAATATTCAGTTATGTAATATGGTTATAGATGATCACCTGATGCGCCAGCTCCAATTATAGCAACGGACCTGATGTCCCTCATTGCTGATCGACGGTAGAAAGGTCAAGATTATTCGAACTCAAGCCAGATCCAAAGGAATGATTGATTGCTATTAGCTACGATGCTTCTCAAGTACTCTAATTTCATATATATTCACTAGAAGGAGTGAGCTACACGGAAGTTTGTGATCCTTATATGTGGAGATAAAGATGGGTCGAGTCATATGATCAGACCACCAAGTTGATAAAGCGCGGACTCTCAGGAGCAGAGTTTTTCCAACCCATTTAACAACTACTAATACAATTTGTTGTCTAGTTTAATAGTATAATTCAACGACTATTATACAGCCTGATAGACTCAACATAATCCAAAGAACCAAACATGCCATCTTCTAAACAGTCTCACTCAAATCCTTCATCAACTCGAAGGCCCCAGGTGTCTCAACCCAAGAAGCAAGACAATACCCAATCATCAGACAGGCTTCCTCCTTCGTCTCATGCGAGTACATCCCAGGTCGTTGTGAAGCGGCCGACACCGGACAGCTCAACATCAAGCGCCAGAAGTGCGGGTTATACTCGTTCACAGATCTATAAAGCTTGACAATCTGGCCCTTAACCTTCTTGATAAGCTTAGAGATATGATCTGTGCTGCCCATGAGGATATCTGGACGTGACGCCACGGCACTACCGACGAGCTCACTGCGGATGAGTCCCACGATCTCTGGTGGGATAGTACCGTTCAGAGCCCGGGCGGTGTTCTGAGCAGACTGTAGGTCAAGCAGGATTCTCACTTTGATGAGCGTCACAGCTGCGACATGGCCTAAGCTGAGATATTTTCCGTTCGACCAAGACTCCGATGGCTCCTCCAAAACATCTGCATCCCTGATATCGAGGTATGGCTGGTCCATGTCGCCCCAATCGTACTTGGACTCTGAGCCGGTTGTAGCGTACCATTTGACGAAATCATATGCTTCCTGATCCCTGTTGAGCCGGATGTACAAATGCGGCACAAGATCCCTCACACCCATGTTGTCGCCCCGACAGAGACGAAGCATATCGAGGAGATTATCCAACGCCTCTTGCACCGCGTCAATCTTACCACCTGGCGTGCCCAAAACCTGAAGCAGCACATCGACCATATGGTATCGCGCACGCATATACGCACGCGTCTCATGAATACCCCAAAAATGCCCAACGCCGTTCTCAAAGATATTTGGAGGGGTAAACATATCTCCCGGATGGTCGCGAAGCTCCTGCTCCTCCTTCTCTACCGCCTTGCGTGCTTTTTTGATGATGGCGCAGCCATTTTTGTGACGGCTTCGATCAGCTGTTTGGTGGGATGCTCCGCAGTAATACGCGGCCTTGCAGCTCGAGCAGCGCTTCAGAAGATCTTTGTCTATCTCGCTACATGTTTCCAGCTCGCAGACTCGGGGAGAGAGCTCGCGTGGTTCTGGCAGCGGCATGACGCGTTGTGGTGTGCTTTTTCGCTTTTTGCTTTTTGGGGTTTGATCTGAGGCGGGGAAAATAGAAATTGGTGTCTTGGTTATGAATTGAGGATGAAACGGTTTTACGTTTTGAATGATACGTAGCTTGCAGCTATATGTGGCATGATCGTAAGAAATAATATGCTATGAGATCATATGGGGTTACTTTTTGACGGTGACGATATAATTGATCGGATGCTTGAGGCAAGGGAGGGGCATCACCAGACCCGCACGTGACCAGAGATCCGTCGCCTCGGCAGATAGGATAAGGTTAGACTACGCGCATTGTCATTGACCGTATAGAAATGTCCATCTGACATTTACAATTCGGCGGCGGTTAAGCTTCTCGAGTTTGACCGAACACTTAACCTTCCAATGACTTCTCACACCAGTTCGGGATATTCAGCATATAAGAAATGAGTCACCATTTCTCTTTAGGCTGTTGGTTTATTACCGCTCTGTTTCCATCCCCGCATTCTCCCTCACAAATAATAAGTTACAAAAAAATTAAACGAAAACATGGCAAACAATTGCATCTTGCCATTTAGCCATTATGAAATCTCAAAGTCTGTGGTCACAACAACACTCTCAGCCATCTGATGCTGATGATCTATGGCTCTGCTCTCTCGCAACCTCCACGGCTTTTTGTATCCTTGCTTCCTGCTCCACCTTCTCAAGAACGGAGCTATAATCGTGCTCATCGACACCAGCAATCTTGGTTCTTCCAGGATGCTCGGTCGAAAGACTCTAACAAGCAATGGGGCATCGGCTCGCCCGATGAGATATGCCTCTGAATCCTTCAAACTCCAATTTGTCTGTTGTACTGGTATTCCCTGCGTGACTAGGCGGTCTTGACAAAGTGATACAGCGGTCGAGAAGAGGGCTGTCGTATTCACCCATGGCTCTGTTGGACCTCTGCACCTAACCCGGTCCGTTTCGAAGCACCTTGTCGCCACGTAAGCGAAGGTCGCTACGTCCTCAGAGTCGGCGAGTATTCGGGCCCAGAAGCTTTCCTTTTCGATGGGGATTTGGAGGCATTGGAGTGCTAATCCTTGGGGAATGCAACCAACAACGAAGTTCTCACCCTTCCTGTCTACACCCGTGTCTTGCAACAGAAACAGGACGGCAATAGCGAGAGTCTCGAACCCTGCTTGCAATTCACGGTCTAGCCGTTGAAAGTATGTTCTAAAGTCTTCATGTTTCAATATATCCAGGATCTTCCAGGCTTGAAGTCTCTCCCAGTAGCAAGGCTGGGTGGCAAGGTCTGCTACGTAAGCAGGTAGGACATCGGCGAGGAGCTCTCGCAGCCGCACTCTTCGTGCGATGCCAGTACAGAAACTAACCTGAACAGCGAATGGCCCCTCTAGATCGGCAATGGAAAGAGATCTCTTGGTGAGAATGTGGGACTTCTTAGTTTGGCCCAGTCTCTTCACCCACGTCTGGGCGAAGTTCACTATTCCCACCGCGCTTTGTCCGCCCTGGAATCCAAGTCCCAGCTGCCTTTCAGACACTTCCCAGTAGCTTGGGAATGTTCCCAGCTCCTTCAGCCACGGAATGGCCATCTGAACATGTTCCTGGGGGGTCACCCTGCAGGCGTGGTTAATCGAGACTCTTGACCCGATGACCATTTTTAGATGGCGAGGGAAGGTCGAAGGGAAGTTTATGTTACCCTCTAATGCTGGGCTCCAGTGTAGAACAGGCAAGTGGTGACTTCCTGGTGCTGTCGAGTTGGAGGTAATCAGGCCCCCGCCAATTGAGATTGCGTGGAGATATTCTGGGTCATCTTTGGGGAAGATGAAATCTCCAGGGCCCCAGGTATCGAGCAAATCTTCGGGGAAAGCCTTCAAGTCGAACTTCTTATCTGAATCTGAGAACACTTTCGACCTGTCGAAAGCATCAAAGTACTGAAAGGCAAAGACTCGGCGCTGAACCATCTCACCAAAGCAGCTCAACTCTACGGCGGAAGCAAGTATACACGGCCCAGTAAAGAGTGGCCCCCAAATCTGGTTTCCTATGAGTAGCATGCGCTTCAAGGGAGTGTCCAGAAAGAAAGGCTCAAATGGCTCGCAATGACCTTGCGCATAAAGAGCGAAGGCGAGAGAAAGGAATTGGGCAGTTAGGGAGTCCAGTAACTGTGGATTTATACCCACAAGACTCGCATCTGGGTTTGTCAGCAACTTTAGATGTTCCAGTCGTGACGTGCTCTCAGGTGTCATTCGTCTTAGGTCGACCACAGACTCTTGTCTTGCTAGAAAGGTGAAGGAGTCGCAACATCCACCGGCCTGCTGAAGTGTGCCGATGGCCTTCTGTAGGTGCTGAAAAACCTCTGTGACAACTTGGGCTGAGTGGTCATTTACTAATGAGATGATTGCAGTTGAGTGAGAGTCCTCGAAGACGACAGACCCAAACTGGAGGCTAGGCGACCCATCAGGCACAGGGCTGACACCCCCAATACCACAGAAGTACTGAATGGTCTCCCGAGCTGAGTTGTCGGAGCCAGCCTCGATACTTGCTAGAGCCTGGGTTGGGTGTGATGACACCGTTGGCATTGACTCGTCCTCCTTGTCACTGTGGAGACACTCAGCGGTATGAAAGTCCTGATGGTATGTTTCAAGTTCAGGCACATTGATCTTGGAATAGATCCAAGGCCCGTGCTGGGACCTCTCCAGTAGTTCATCAGCAATTTCATCCATCGAAAGACCTAAAGCTTTCAACTCCAAGAGCCATGAATATTCGCCAGTAGCAACCTTGTCGAACGAGTTCTTCAAAATAGCATGGACTTTGTCGTGTTCAATATGAAAGATTGCAATCTTTAGACGACTAGTCCATTGCTCGGGGTTGTTTGGGCCAGGAGAAGATTCGGCAGATTCGGCAACACTAGGGGAAATATCACCCCGGTCATGAAATATGTTTTCCCCGTGGCGAGAAAGCTTTGGAATGCTGGCGGATAAGACAGTGCTGGTTTCGTTGACTTGAGCTTTGACATTGGTAGACTGTGGACCATTGTAGATTGCATACAAAGCTTCGTCAATCGCGGACTGCCTAATCTCTGCGGATGATCCAGGGTCGGCAGCAGAAGATGCGAGAAGATTTTGTAGTACTAGATGCGCCTCTTCGCGGGAAACGGTCATATCGATATATGGCGGCAAGATTGGTCTCCCAGGAAAGAGTTTCTGCCATATGACGTCCCACTTTGCAACATCCCCAGACACCGAACCCACTGACATTTTTAGATCGAGAAATTCGCTTTGCAACAGGACCCCCGCTTGCTCAATATTGCTAAATTGGCATTTGGGCTCCATACTGAGGTGGTCCAATAACTGTCTTGCAGCACCGAACCCACGATCCTCGTATCGGCACCGAGGGCAATGACGGCTGGTATCATGAATTTCAGTGGCACCTAACTCAACTCTAGTTTCTCCCAACAGGTGCTGCCAAGCGATGTGCCCCAAGACTTCCTCAATGCAAGAAAGGAGAATACTTTGACATTTCATATACCGAACTGGATCGTGCTTTTGAAAGGGGCATGCGAACGTCTTCCTAGATGCCTTACTGAGATGAGGATACCTAGGGCCGTCGAACATCCCTGGGCCGCTACCTTCGCCATCGCTGTCATTCTTACCCTTCTCGACCTCATAAAACTTTTCCGGGCGCTTCTTTTTGCGCATTTTATTACCTTCGCCTGGAGGTATCTTTTGGACCCAGGGTCCGCCAGCAGCAATGTATTGGCCTTCGCTCATCGGGTCCAACCCCGATCCCTCTGTGGCGTTGCGCGGGTGGTTCCCTAATTCGACCCATCTTAGCACGCGAATACACTTGTAGAGTTATGTCACCAGGACGCCTACCTTCTTGATCAACATCTGAGCGGTGAGGATCATTCATGATGCAAAAGAGCCTGCGGGAGCGGAATATCACAAACAGTCTGAGCTAGTTGCAAAGCTGGGGCTACAGAGGAATTTGGCTATCTCAGCTTTAAGAGAGGGGTTCCATTTCAAGCTGACGTTTTCTGCCTCGCCTGATTAGGCAGCCAGGTTGTTTCAGCTTGCTGTCTGATTTGATAGAGAGCCAATCCAGCCAAGCTGTCTGACCTGATTACAGCCACTTATGGTCCGTGTCTTAGCGAGTGGCGGCTTCATTGGTGGTTCGCCAATTCTGCCTTAAAATGCAACGCCAATCATCCTTCCAGGCTCTCTTCTAATATTCGAGTACTGGCACCTCTTTCTGATGTCCAGATTTTCTTTCGGCCGAAACTAGAGCGCTGGATAACTCAGCCAAAGGCAGTGATTTCCCGCCATTGTACGGAGTGTCTCAGTTCTTTTGTCACTAGTCCTTTCACCTTATTACCGCTACATTTCCGTTCCTGCAATCACCTTTTTCGACCCAGCCCAAACTTGCAAACACTATCGTGAACCATGGCGCCTGATCCTCTGCGACTCGATGACTTCCTTTTCGGTGTTTTCTATCAGAAAGGGTACGGCACCTGGTTACCCTTACTACAGCAGGCCACTGAAGATCCCGACATTCCTTCAGACAACCTGCAGGTCGAGCATCTCTTCCCTCGGCACCCTTACTTTCCGGTCGGAATTGAGCTGGATAGCACTGGGTTACAAACAGCCACATCAACGTGGGTTCCTGGGAAGGGATCCTGTGACTTGCCGCCCTTCGAGCAGCCTTTTCTAATTTTGGCATATGTTGCTACGCCTACCAGATTGTTTACCTCGACCAAATTGCCTCTCCCGCCATCTATCTGGTTCAAGCAAAGCGACAATCATCTCACAGTCCTCGTTCTCGCATGGGCGTATGCTTTGTCAGCGCGATGGGCCGAGATTTTCTCTCAAGCGTTGCCACTGGAGTACACTGATAGTCAGGCTGAGTGGTTGGCCACGCGTCCTTGCGACAACACAGATGCAGTGGTAGATGTTGGGAACGTCAGCGACGACGCTGCACGATGGTGGGCAGCTGTACTTTCGCCGGGCCAAGGTTGGAAGTCTCCTATGGTCTGTGGACGCCATAAGTTCATGTCTCCTTGGTCCTCAATATTGGAATCACTTCCAGCTATCCGCATCTTCAGCGCCTCGAGGAGTAAAGCGCCAAGTCACCAGCGCTGCCCGAGTTTTGAGACGGCAGTTCAGTACATTTCTGACTATTGTGCTCTCCATTCTGTTCACGACCAGAACCGTGCTGCTTTTGCGACAGCCCTCATGCTCCCGTTGGCCCACCATGACAGAATGAGCGTCCTACTTCCGGTCCCGCGGATGTGCAATGTGCCTCCAACAACCAGTTCAATCGCAGAATCAATAGAAGAACCAATCTATGGGCGAGACATCCGGCAGTTCGATAGGCTCCTCACTTTGTCCTGCAACCCTCACGGAGTAAAGTCCATTCTTGGCAGTATTTTCTACGAGCCTAGCATACTATGCAATACCTGCGGTGCATGGTTTCAAGGTACTGCCACTTTTCTCCAGTCAATACAAGACCTAGATATTCTGAGTCGAATGTTTTCCCTTCGAAGCCCTCATCTGAGCTTTCTGTGGCTTGGTGCCATCATTGCTGGCTTGCACAGGGGTTTTTTGAGAGGTCCCGGAGGCCTCCTGGGACTCAACAGGATCGATATTCATGAAGCGGCTTGGACTGGCACCCTGATTTCCTTCATTCAGGATCACGTCCCTCAACAACCAGAAAGCACTACTTCAATCTCACGCAGGCATGAGGCCACATTAGCTTTCCTTACCCAGGGCATAGCCAGGTACAGATTCCCACCAATATTCCCATATGCACCTCTTGGCTCGACGGCTGTTGAAGATCTAGACCTCGATGTTCGTCTTCACACAGCATGCCAAGGTGGACACGCACTCCAGTTCTCCAAGATCACCTGGACCTGCGCAGGAGGTAAGAAGGAAGTCCACGAAGCAGCCGACTTGACCACAACCACCCGTCCTTCTTTGAAGTCAAGTCAACCTGCAGCTGGTAGTCTGGTAGACTTTAGAGGGTTGGACCCAGACAGGGATATTTCAGAACAAGTTACGCGAAATATATTTGCTTGGATGAGAGACATGGATGGCTTTCCAGTCAGCGAACGGGAGATATATAAGCACGAATGGCTCGATATTGGTGACTCTGACGATGGCGATAGAAATTGTGCCGAAGGAGACGGTTGTTCCACCATGGGTTGTAACCTGAGTGTTACGGTTGGCGGCTGGATCTCTGGTGTTATGACCGCTCGCTGCAACTCTCTCTAGGATATGATCTACTACAGTAGCATAGATATGCCATCAGTTGATCAGAATCTGACGAAACAAGCTCTTCGGGCGACTCAGTAGCTGATACAGCACCTTGATGCACTGGGAGACGTCTCTATTGCTACAACAAACCATGGCGCATTGCGAGCGCGGTGGCCTCGGGGAGTAAGAAAATATCAAACCCTAATGGGAGATATTGATATAAACCATATAAATTGAAATGATTCTTTTTATTACTTAGGATTAAGGACCTTACCTAGTTTTCTTGCCACCCTAGGCCTTAGGGGTTGGTCAAGCGGAGACCGTCCTGTGTTGTGGAGTCTTGATTTACCAGTGGTCACGGACTAATATTACAGCGTTCCGATTATCACCAAATCCCGCCAACTTGTCTGACACGGAATACTGCGGAAGATTCGCATGCGCGGCATTCCATAGCCATGGAGTCTCCTGATGAAGCGCCATACTTTTGCATGGCGGATACAAGATGTCGCCTCTGCCAGTTCGAGTTGGAAGAAGGTGACTTGGTCATCGCGCGTTTGTTGGTTCAATCCGCGTAATATTGAATGAATGGCTCACGTCAGGATAGATATTGGGGGTCAACGATTTTCGATGGAGTTTAACCTTCGTATGGCCGATACTATACACGACAGTTACGAATGGATCAATTTGCACACTTGCGCCAATCCTCGATGCATGGCAGAGGGTCGCCGCGTACCCTTCTTTCACAATGATTGTTTTTGCTTCAGACTCTACGATATGTCGGATGCGCTGGTCGCTGCTGGAGATTACGCTTTTGACCCTCCAGCATATGAGAGGCAGAGGCGCTCTGATCGTATTAAGCAGCTTCTGGCTCCAAAGTTGAGGGACGAACTTCAAATAAGACTTCCGGGTGAGACGTTGATGGCCATAGCTGGACTTCTCGTCCGTGAATGTGCTGTCATCACGACAGAAGAACAGTCGCTTGGGGTCAATGTCTCCGATATGACTGTCGACCTAACAAAAGATGTGTACATTAGCTACATTAATGTTGAAGGCGTACGCTATGTGAAGAGTATTGGCAACACGTTGTCAAAATTTGGTAGCAAAGGTCACCCTAGGTTACTCAGCAAGCAGGGAGAACCTGTCAGCAAGATATGGATCGCTGAAGATTATCGTGGGATCCGCTGTGTAAAGCTCTGTCCTGCTGATGGCTTATTAGCAGGACCGACGCCAGTCATGAAGTCGTGGTGGAGATATATCTCTACTCCGTATGATGTTAACAACATAACAATTAAATCTGACGTAGGTTTCACTTTCATGTGTCAAGTTCCATGTTAACCGCAGACTAGGGTGTTAAATTGAGAGACATTCTTATTTCTAATGAGACGATACCAGATGACACCAACTGCCATGTTGGCTGGGCGAATCCTGAACATCCAACCAATGTCATTGATATCACAACGTTGGATCAAGTCAATACCTTTCCTGAGAGACTTCGGATGACGTTCTTCAATTGCAATGTCAATGGTACAACCGGATACACGGCAGTGACTGACGGAAGTTCTGTTGCAATGATTCATGCTCATGAGAATGATAGTACTCGCTTTTATACAGACATGGACGCTGCTTATCCGCGTGGCTTATTCATCCACATGCCACTTGACGACGGAGAATTCGTGACTGAGATATGTCGAAGATATGCACTGGCAGCTGGCGATAGGATCTCGGCCTGTCTCGTGGTAAGATTACATCGATTGCTTATGGTACGTGATTGTATCTGTGGCTAACATTGCTGCGGTAGTTCATTACGAATAGAGGTAGAAGCACACTCTTTGGTACAAGCGGCCCGCCGGAATCTTGCCTGGTGCTCGATAAGATTCTAACGCCTGAACCGGATGGAACGAAGATCTGGTTCAATGACTCAACGTCGGGGCACCCCAAATCGCTTAGATACCTTGCATCCGATGGACTTGTAGCTCCCGTCGAGCGCCCTTTCCCCCCCTCACTTATACCCAACCCTCCGTACTTCTGGACCCAGAACACTGAGTCATGGTTTGTATCATCATGCAGTATGGAAGGAATTGTGGATATGACTCTCTGCAGAGATACAGCATTTGAACATCGGCCAATCACTGGAATTCTGCTAGAATATGAGAATGGTCACCGGGAATGTCTGGGCCAAATCCGCTTTGACAAGGCCTTCGAAAAGGTGCGAGTAGAGCATGCAATGGATCTGTATATTGGTAGCTCGAGGACCGGATCTTCATACCTCTACATCGCAGACATTAACCCCTCTCCACCACGCGACTTCGGAGGCACGGCTTGGATGCGAGTTTCTCGACATGGTAAACTTGAATGGTGGTCGTCTCTTCGTCATTCCATAGTGCGCTACACATCTACTGCAGGACAGTTCTCCAACTTGGAAATACGATTTTGAAATTTGAACTATATCAGGCAAACGCGAGTGCTTTACAACAGCCTCATCCTATCCTGTCCCGGGTGTAGTAGGTGACGCCTCGCCGGGAACTGATCCATGCCACCTTTCCTTTATATGTAACTTCCCTCCAGTCATCTTTGGTAGTTCTCTTCTGGCTGCCATTGATGTCGCCGAAAAAGTATTCGGTTGATCTTCTGAAGTGAGCAACCCGACTGACATGAACTTTAACGAATTGGTCACTGACAGAAGACGCCTGCCCATATTCCGCAACAGATGAGGCTGGGCTCTGCGAGTAGTATGACGATCCTGAAGTACTGGCCTCACTATAGGCTCCCCTTGTATATCCCCCTTGCCATGTAGAAGCTTGATATCCTAACATATCCGGATATCCCCCATAGCCAGCTTGGCTGTATGCGATCTGCTGATACCCACTTTGGGGGAGAGGTTGACTCGGAGCAATGGGCGCACGGCGAAGGGGAGGACAGGCTTTGACGTTTTCCACAAATCTCGCGAGCGTTTCGGCCTCATAAGAGTCCGCATCGATATATTGAGAACAGGATTCATCAGCGGGACCACCGCCGAATGGCACGAGCGATAGAAGGTCAAATCGGTAAACAGTCCAGCAGCGGAAGGAAACGCCAACTGTTGTCACAACGTATACATATTCCAGATCATTTGTTCTGATGCACCGTTTTGCCGCATCCAGCGCTTGAAACTCGACTTGCCTGACGCTACTGGACGGGCGCTTAAACTCAATGCAGAGCACAGCCGACAAAGTATCATATATCTCTTCATATCTCTTCACCACCGCATCGACCCTTCTGCGGGACTCGTCAGGAGGCACTTCACACGTGATCATGTATTCGTCTTCATGGAATGCTCGCTGCCACCAAACCTGCCAGAATGCGGAGGACCGGTACTCGATATCTTGAGCAGCTTCCGTGTAAAGTTTTCGAAGAAGGCCCGTGGATGGCACGACACTCATTATGGGTTGTGTTGAAGAAATGAGGATGACTTTTGAATAATACGAGTATTGAAGGGATAGAGTGGTCTTGGGTGGATATATATGAAGTAGAAGTAGAATTAAATAGTTATAGAACGCTTGGGGTTTTTTTGAATTATGCGTTGTTGGGATAGAAAGGTATGCTGTACGGTTGATGCTTTAGCCCTGAAGTAAGTAGTGGACTAAATATATATTTTATATAAGAAGGCGAGCCGCAAGCTCTATCTACAACAGTGACAGACTTTGTTCGGATAGTGCTTGCCGCCCAGATGAAACATGATCTCGTTGATCCCTTAATAAACCCAACCGTCGCAGCAAGCGCCGACATTTGTGAACATGTTCCCAAATTGGATTTAGTCGCGCGCCATGTTTCGTGGGGGTTGAACTCTAAATACTTCGGCTATTTCCACTTTCAGCGAGCGTATCGCCCAGGCGGGCCAAGTTTGGCCGCTGAAAGCTGTGTCAAACACAACCAACAGGTTACCTATTTTAGTCTGATTATCCCGCCTACGTCCAGTTCTAATGTCTGGAAAATCCGTCTTTCTACGACAAGAAAAGTTCAGTCCCTTGAGTTCAAGGTAATGAGACTTCTTCCCGGATCGCCGTACCTATCATTACCTAAAACAACCATGGCAATAGAAGCATCCATTGTGCAAGCACTGTATTAACGCTTTTGAGAGATCAATCCACAAAATACCCGGAGGGGATCGCCATATCCTAGGTATCATGATTCATATGCTGACCCTCGTCTATCCAACTCCTCAAGCCGTCGGTATTCACAATCTCGCTCCTATCGAGGTACGACAGCACTTTTGTAAACTCTTGGATGTACTCCGACACCCGGCGGGAGAGCTGTCTGTCCATCTCAAATGGACAGTTCAGCAGGGAACTGGCAATGCTGCGGACTTTGTAGATCTGGCATCACTTTTAGTACTTGCTGACGAGAAGTCGAGATGAGACTTACAAGATACAGACCGTTGGGCTCTAGGTAAGCGTGCGGAATGCTATGGAGGATGTGCAGTAGTTGGCGCGCTACGTCTTCACGGTCTCTCCAGTTTTGCTTCAGCTGCGTTGCAATATACGAGTCATCCCCCTCTAGGTCCTTCATCTCTTGCAAAGCGACATCCATCTTGTCAAGGAGAAAGTTCTGAAGCCATAAGTGGCTGACGTGCAGGTTAGCTCTGGTGCTCTCGTTCTGCAAATGCTCGACATGAGCCTCAGTAAAAGCACCTTGCCGCCGATCACTGCTGTCAAATGGTTGGTAGTTATCGCCTGGTCCCCATTGGCGCATGTGCGTGGGCAAACCGTCGAGTATATACCGCAGCTGATCAAGGAGATCTCTTAGCTTCGACAGACGCTCTTCTGGGGACCTGCCAAACCCGCAGTTGCAACCATCATTTACCATGGACTCTCGCATACTCAAGAGGAATGCGCGAGATGCCATGATGAACACTGTAGTGGAGTGAAATGGGGCATCGTCTGCTGAGTCAGTGTTGTTCGGTAGCCCTACGGACGGTGTCGATGGAAGCTGGCCCACGATTCCTGTCTCGGTGATGTTCTCGTCGACGATATTGAGAGGCTCCAATGCAGCAAAATTGACATCTCGTATGGTGTAGTTGTCGAGATAGGTCAAGTAATTACTTCTACCCGGTTGGATCTTGGAATGTCTGACAGATCGTTAGTCTAGAAAAGCGCTTGGAAGTGATATGCCTACGCAAAAGTGTAGAGCTGTAGCCAGAAAGACTTCTTCCGTAGTTGAGTCTCGATTGGATTCAAGCCCTCGTACTCGGATACAAGATGCATGCCTAATAGTCTCGCAAGCTGCATCGACTCTGCTTCAAACATACGGCTTTGGTTGATCTGGCCCACTTGAAACGCCCCGATCGAGAGACAATATGCCGTAGCCCACTTTCGATGGCTGATATGATCCCAGTAATCCGCGGGCCGAAGACGTATGCACATCTGAGAGCAGTGGCTAATCGTAGCTGTGCGAGTACCAAATCGAGCTGCCAGAGCGTGATAACTGTCAAATTTGGATGGCAGCAATCCCACAGTCAACGAAGCTATTGATACGAATAGCAGTAGAGTATCGAGGTCCGTAACATCCTTATTCGTCGCCAAGTCGGCGCGGAACGTGGGAAGGTGAACGACAGGGACGAGTGGGTATATATGGTCGATGTAATCAGCCATGATGGTCATGAACAAGCTCCGGGGACATATTTCATCCGTCTGGAACTGGTTCTCGAACAGCTCGACATTTTGAGGCTGGTTGAAGTGGGCAACATGGCTGGGAATTGGTGGACGGCTTGGTGACTGTGCATTTGGTGATGATCCAAATGCCAGAGTCAGATGAGAATTTCCAAAAGGCGTTGGAACTTCTGCAGGGAGCGCTTCTTCTTCTTCGTAATGGGTCGGGCTCTCGACGTGTAGTTCTGGAGAGATGACAGCGGCTGGTTGAGTCGTCCTGATAGCTGTTAGCCAGGCTTTCAGTAACGCGACAATAGCGATAGTCCAATATCACCTTCTTCTCTTTGGACCTCTAGGCCTTGTAGGTATATCAAAGCTACACTGAATATGCAACCTCGAGCATCCAACGCAATGCGACGCTGTTCCCGCGCCATCCCTCGGAAACACGCACTTCCTCCGCCGAGCACGACACGCATCACATGCCCTGGTGCTCAACTGCCTCGCCTTTTCTCCACGAGCTACAATAGACTCATCAGCTTCGTTGTCGGTCGACAGCAGTGACGTGCTGGGGTCTGCGTCTGTGGTTTCCATGATAGGTAACCGATCAGTCGGGTCGATTTTCTGGGGTTGACGAGGCGGAGAAATAAAGACTGCGGAGTTAATTGAAGACCCGCTGGAATGGTCAGTGAGTGAGTGTCATGTGCCGCTTGGACTTTTTCGTTAGTTCGTTTTGGTCGGAGCCGCAATTCTACGCCTGAATCGGTGGAGAATCTCATAATATTCGGCGAAAAGGATGATGCCTTCTGATCAGATTAATCGACCTGTATCAACACGGCTTGTGTAAGTATGAACTATTGAGAATCGAATCAAGTTTGACTAATTGACTTGCTGCAAACTCCGCTAAGGATCTGAGCTTCGACTTGT
Organism: Fusarium miscanthi; assembly: GCA_014898875.1. Taxonomy (NCBI): domain Eukaryota; kingdom Fungi; phylum Ascomycota; class Sordariomycetes; order Hypocreales; family Nectriaceae; genus Fusarium; species Fusarium miscanthi. The sequence goes on from JAAVUA010000155.1 coordinate 150,030, forward strand.
GAAGGCTTAAGTGAACGAGTCAATGTAACCTGTTTCAGCATCCGCTTTCGCCAATATGATTTTCTCCCTCATGTGAACTTCGCATCAAATTAGCCGCAAGAACGAACTTTGAGATAAATTATATAAATTATAAGTCGACATGAACTTCTTGCAATTTTATTAGTTTTATATCATCAAATTAAACTGATAAATCGTGGAATTCTTGGGTTGGTTTATTAGATGTAGGGTAGTGAATTTCCTCACGACCGAAGTCCCCGCCACGTCGTCGCGTTCTGGACCGTAAACCTCTTCTCCAGAAACTCACATCTACTACTTGTACCCACCAGCACCGTATAATCTCCAGCATCACTACACCAATAATCCTCCCTCTCACTCCAATAACTCGTCGCGCGTAGCACATCCAGCTCGATCTCAACTCTGCCACTTGCTCCTACATCCAAATTGATCTTAGCAAAACCCTTGAGCTCCTTGCTAGATCTCGTAATTGTATCAAGAGCAGAAGCAGTAAGTGGTGTGGGGTGAGGCGGCTTGATGTAGACTTGCACAACAGCAGCGCCGGAGCGCGAACCAGTGTTTGTCACTTTGACGCTAACTGCCAACTTGTTGCTCTCCGAGACAACGTGCTCCTCGACCTGCAGGTCAGAAAGCTCAAACGTCGTGTAAGACAGTCCATGTCCGAATGGGAACAGGGGTTCAATGTCAAGCGTGTCATACCAGCGGTAGCCGACATGCACGTCTTCACTGTACAACACCCGGCCTCCTTCTGACCGGAAGCTCAAGGCGCTGGGGTTGTCTGACACGCGTCTGGGCATGGTGATTGGTAATTTCCCGGACTGTAACTATTAGCGAGAACACTACGCTGTGGCAGGGCTTGACTTACAGGGTTCACCGCACCGAACAGCACATCAGCGATGCCATTACCGGCCTCGTTGCCGCCGAACCACGCTTGCGCAATGGTACCAGCTTGCTCTACCCACGGCATCGACACAGGCGTGCCACTCTGGATGAGTACCACCGTGTTGGGATTCGCTTTTAGCACTGCGGAGATCAGGTCATCGCTGCCGGGGGGAAGAGACATGTTTGCGCGGTCTTGACCTTCGCTCTCCCACTCCCCGCTCGTCCCGACGCAGAGGACCACTTGATCAACGCTTTTGGCTAGTTCAACTGCGTCTTGGAGGGCCTGTTGCGGCTCAAGTCTGGGGCAGCCTCCAAGGCGCATACCACCCTGTCCAAAGTCAACAACTCCCGAGACTTTGAGATCAGACGTCTTGTCGCAGCCCCAGCGCACAACCAAGTTGTAGCTCTTGCCACCCTCGAGCATCTTGCTCCCAGTCTTTTCGACGGTGCCGCAACCAAGGAACGAACTTCCAGGTTTTTGGTCCTTGACATTTGAGACTACTAGCTCACCGTCGATGAAGAGCTCGCCGGTGCCGTGGACACAGAGTCCAAAGTCCCATTCTCCGGACTTCTCAGGAGTCAAGATTCCCTCCATCTCAGCGTACCAAATCTGCTCCAGCGCTGGGTGCTCATAGTCCACGAACCAGATATTCGAGTCATCCAAGATCCTCGTTTCGAGGACTTTTCGTGTATCTGGCCCCGAACTAGGAGGCGGATCATTGTATATACGTAAAGTGAATCCTTGACGCTGTTCGTCAACTGTTTTCAGCAGCTTGCCTATTTGCGGTAGCGACCGATGACCATAAAGTCCCTTAGTGAAAGAAACGTCTTTAGCGATGCCCTTGATACCCTCCAGTGGAGAAACAGTATGGTACGCTCGAAGACTTGCACTTCCACCACCGCAATAAGTACTAATATCGGCATTAGGTCCGATGACGGCCACCTTCTTCGCAGGATCCAGAGGTAAAACCCCCCTGTCATTCTTGAGCAACACCAAAGACTCAGCAGCTGCTTCTCGAAGAAGTCGAGTATTCTCGACGCTCTGAAGTTGAGTCTCCGGCGCATTTGGTGGAATGCTCGTGTTCTCGACCGAATGCTTGACCAACTTCAAGACATTCCTCACACGTTCATCCAACGTCGATCTCTTGATCTTATTCGACGTAACAGCGTGGACCAAAGTCTCACCGCGCCATCTGGTAGGGCCTGGCATTTCGAGGTCTTGTCCCGCGTTGATAGCCTCAGTTGTGCTGTAGGTGCCGAACCAGTCGCTGACGACTAACCCATCCCACTTCCACTCGTCGCGAAGAATATCTTGTAGCAGATGATGATTGTCTGGAGCGTGTGTACCGTTGACCTTGTTGTATGCCGTCATGAACACCCTTGGACTCGCCATCTCAACGGAAATCATAAACGGAAGAAGATACACCTCCCTCAACGCCCGCTCCGTGACCTGCACATCAACAGCCATTCTCGCACTCTCCATATCATTACAAGCGAAATGCTTCATCGTAGCAGAAACGCCATTCTTCTGCACACCGCGTACATAGTGGCCCGCCAGTATACCCGAGAGGATAGGGTCTTCGGAGAAAGACTCAAAACCTCTTCCGCCTAATGGACCTCTCTGGATATTGACGGTTGGACCAAGAAGGACATGAGCACCTTTGGCGTGAGCTTCGTCTGAGAGTAATTGTCCAAGACGATTGATTAAATCAGTGTTCCATGTTGCGCCGAGGGCGGTGCCGCAGGGAAGACATGATGATGGGGTGCTGTCGAAGAAGTGAGTTCCTCGCACGCCGTTGGGCCCGTCTGAGAGGCGGATTGGGGGTATTGAGAGACGCTCAATAGCTGCTGTGTGCCACCACCCGACTCCTTTGAATATTGTTAGCAATGAGCTTGATCAGGAATCATGGGTTAATGGCTTACCGGCTGTGAGCTGGACCTTTTCCTCAAGGGTTAGTTGTTGTATGAGGGCTTCGACGTCCATTCTGGGATACCTCATCTCAATTGCTCGCAGGTGATAAAGTGATGATGTGATTGATGATTGGCAAGGCAAGGGACTCTAGTTCGAATAGAAGTGCTGTGCAATTCACTAGCCAAAAATGAGAGTGAGCTATATAGTCCATGAGCATGATGGCGACTCAGCATTGCGATCCTCGTGCCCCATCATGAGACCTTAAATCTCCGCCAGATGCACGCCAGTCCACATTTTATCCAAGACTGCACTGATCATCATCACGTTCCAAAGAATTTCTTGCATGATGCGTCGCCTATTTCTCCCCGGAATCATCTGCCGGGTTCGTTACAAGGGGCGGAGAAATACACACCAAGCTAATCTCACACCAAAATCTCAATTCTCCGCCTCGTAACGCGCCTCTCCAAATTCGTTACGTGAAATCCCCACCAGCAAATCTCCGCAATTCGTAATTTGCTAGCGTTATGGGGAGGCGCGAAAACGTCTGATTCCCCATGGGCAGCATTTACTCTGGGGTTTTTGACAGAGTCTAGTGTACCATGTGACACCTTAAATGGTATGGAGTGTTCTGGTGGGCTCTTTTTTTTCGTTTGTTAATAACATGTATGGGAGGAGTATATAGACTTACATACGTCCCCAGCATACCCTACCCTACCGTCAATGATCGACACAGGCTTCTGATAACGGTCTTCAACTATCTCTTGAGATTAATACTCTATTTTATTCGTTCTTCTCTTCCAACAATCGGAGCCACCCTTCAGTCTCTGCAGCCACAATGGGCGCCGTCACTGCGGTTGGCCATGGGCCATCTCATCAACCATGGTGGAAGACGAGCCACTTGATCAAGCTCAACTCCATCATTCTATCTCTTGTTCTATTCTGTAAGTCTTCTCAACACGTCCTCTCAACACCTCTCCTCATCAAACCCCTTTACTACCATGTACAACCCTAACCTCTTCAACAGCCTCAGCAAACGGCTACGACGGCGGTCTAATGGGCTCCATCCTCGCCCTCAACACCTGGAACACATTCATGCACCACCCCACCGGCGCATATCTCGGCTGGATGACGGCAATCTACTGGCTCGGCAACGGCCTCAGCACTCCCCTCGCAGCGTGGTGCTCCAACCGCTACGGTCGCAAGCCGGGTCTCTACGCGGGCTACTTCTTCCTCATAATCGGCGTCGGCATGCAAGCCGGTGCACCCAACGAGAAAGCTTTCACGTATGCTCGACTGTTCATCGGTTTCGCTGCTGGCTTTTTGGGAAACTCTGCGCCTGTGCTCATCAACGAGATCGCGTATCCTTCGCATAGAGCTATTGCCAGTGCGCTGTTTATGTGTGGATGGTATGTCGGCGGTACGATCTGTGGATGGGTCACCTTTGCCTGTCGCGTTATTCCTAATGATTGGTCCTGGCGCATTCCTGTTCTGATGCAGATCTTCCTACCACTCTGTGCACTGCCGGGCTTTCTGATGGCACCGGAGAGTCCGAGATGGTATGTCAGTGTTGGACGATTGGAAGAAGCAACAGATGTCATTGCGAGGTATCATGCCGGAGGGAACAGGGACGATCCGATTGTGAGCACGCAGATGATGGAGATCGAGGCTGCTATCACGGCGGAGAAGGATGCTGCCAATAGTGCGTCTTATCTCGACATGTTCAAGACCAAGGGAAACCGACATCGGTTGTTCATTTCGGTCACGCTTGGTTTTGTCGCTCAGTGGGCGGGCAATGGAGTTGTTTCGTACTACCTGCCTCTTGTGCTGACCTCGGTGGGTGTCAAGACTACGACAGAGCAGACTCTTATTTCTGCCTGCCTCAACGTCTGGAATCTTCTCTGGGCTACTGCCGCAGCAGTCAGTGTTGATCGCCTTGGTCGACGATTCCTTTTCTTGACTTCAGCGAGTGTCATGTTCTTCTCATTCGTTATCGTCACTGCCCTCAGCGCATCTTTTGCCAAGTCTGGTGCTTCATCAGTTGGATTGGCGGTTGTGCCATTCCTGTTCATCTTCTTTGCAGGATATGACGTCGGACTGTAAGTTTCACTGGTGTCTCGAGATGGTCACAGCTAACATATTTAGAACACCGTTCCTTGTCGCTTACCCTTGCGAGATCTGGCAATTCTCTCTCCGATCTCGTGGTCTTACGGTGGCTTGGTGCACAACTGTCGCGTCGATCTTCTTCAACAGCTTCGTCAACGCCATTGCTCTTGACGCGATTCAGTGGAGGTATTACATTGTGTTCGCTGTGATTCTGTTCATTTTTATCTTTGTTGTCTACTTTACATACCCTGAGACACGAGGACATACGTTGGAGCAGATGGCGGTTATTTTTGACGGAGCAGATGCAGTGCCGTCTCAGGCTGTTGCGCTGGAAAAGACTGATGTTGAGGAGAAGGAATAATGACTGGAATGTTGAGATAAGATAAGACTCATTAGTAATCAAAACAAGCATCGTCGATCGTCGATCTAATGACATGATCGACGATTGATTGGTCGATTCTGAATCTGACGTTTTAGGCTGCCGTTGCTATCAATGACGTCAACGTGAATGCATCATGTGCTCGGGCTAGTCGTAAGCTTGATTCCTCTCAAAAAGGCTTCTCTCCTCTTCCTTTCCCCTCTTCTTCTGTATCAACATTCTCTCTCAATTAAATCATCAAAAAACACTGCAAAAGTGCTGCTCAAGATGCTCAACAACGCTGTCATCGCCTTCCTCCAGCTCTGGCTTGCTACGCTTGCCTTTGCTGCCCCCATTGCTGACGAGGTCACCGTCACTGGCGCTGAGCCCTGGCACTACGGAACTGGTGGTGGAATTATCGGTTTCATCATTTTGGTTCTCGACATTCTTGTCTGGAGTGCGTATTCCCATTTCTCCCCGCTGTTTTGGTCATGCTAACGAGTGTACAGTCGAGGTCCTCCAGTCGAACCGCCCCGTCTCGCACAAGATCCTCTGGTGTCTCGTTGTGTTCCTCTTCCCCGTTGTCGGAATGATCATCTACTACCTCTTCTCCAACCGCAAGTCTCATATGCGCAACTCTGACTATACCCCTGTTCCCTAAATGCACTGCGCATCAATTGACGTCTGTCACGCGACATACAACAACAACATGACAAATGGACAAATGAGGCTGGGGAATGACGTACGAGGCAACAGGAGCATGGAAGTGGAAACGGGCAACAATTAAATCAGATAGCGACTTGTTTTTATGGGAAATGAATTGACAAAACATGGGAGCTTCGAAGTACGCCTCACCACGTAAGACTATTGCCAAGACCATGGCTGTGTCATTCAGCCTAATCAACATCAACGAAATTGACTTTCTGCCTGTTTCAATTATCCGTTAGACTGCAGAATAAACACAATTTCTGCCTTGACTGACTAATTATCCCGGTTTATTCCATTTACTTGCACAACCAACTGCATATGCACGTCTACGCGCGCGACAAGTGAAACGTCAACATGGCGGAGCATCTCAGCCGGCCGTTGGTCAGGGCCCAACACCATGTACTTAATTACGCCAAAATCCATACCAATAGCCAACAGAGTTACACACAAACAATGGTAATTTTATTTTACCATCCACGGCGCTTCTCACTTCACAATGCCACCCAATCAACGCGAGATCCAGCGACAGCTGATGAAAAAGTACAACATCATTTTTGACGGACCAATTGACTCAATCTCCAATCCTCAGTGGCCGAGCAATTGCAACACCATCTTTGACCATATTCGGCGACTCGGTAAAACCGACTACTCGGAATACCGTGAGAGCATATCCGCTGATTTCACTCGGTTCCCATGGAGGCATCAGGTTCAGCGGCGCGCAAAGCGTATTGCTGAGAGCGCCAAACGATGCTTGGAGAGCAGAAAGAATGAAAGCGGATGGCGCCTAGCGCTCGAGTCTGAGGTCATGGCCCGGTTTTCTGTAGAAATTGCGTGGTGAGTCTCGTCGAGCTCTTCGTTATTGACAAGGTTACTGAGTATTCCATAAGTCGGAATTGCCGTCGCCGACTTTGGCGCTCTGAGCAAGAAGTCGACCCAACCACTCAAATGGCCGAGGAGGATAAAAATAATTCTCTTCGGGCTCGACAACTGAAGCGTCAGCCCTGTACATGTAAACCAAATGACCTTTCACGAGACATGTGAGTGTACAACATCACATCGTTGTGTTTGAACTAATGCTTATCCCGCCCTTTAGACCAGAGCAGGGGATCAGCCCATTGTTTGACGATAGAGCTGAAGAAGCAATAATCTATTCAAGTGAATTGCGAGCCCAGCTCCCGAGGCGCAAACATCGGCCCGACCGTGTTTATGGACTCCAGGTTACCGAAAGGCTGTCTCGGTTACTGAACTACGCCGAGGATATCAGGAGCAGCCCATTTAGGCTTGATGGAGATCCTCTTGTTTTTCCCTTTCTGGTCATCGAGGCCAAATCCGAAAAGGGCAGCGATGCTTTCACCGATACTCAGGTTCAAACTGCGTTCGCTATCCGAGAGCTGCTGTCTATACAACAAGAACTATCTCACGTTGCCAATGAAGGTATAGAATGGGATGGGGGTCCGCTTGTGTGGTTTCTGTCTTACAAAGGCGAGCAGTGGAGAGTGTTCGCCGCTTACATCCACATCACCGCTGATAAGATATCTTATGTAAGTACAGAGAGCGCGAAACTCATTACGAGCCTGACATTCCTGCAGCGAGTGGTCCGTCTGTGGAACGGTGGCGTCGACTCGCTAGATGGTGCACTACAGCTACTTCTCATTATCGACTACATCGCTGATTGGGCGCGGGACATCTACCGTGAGGGTATTGCACATGGCCTGCAGAAACTTGCACCTACCGACTCAGAAAGCTTGAAGCGCGATGAGGATGTCTTCTCCATGGCTGGAAATGTTCGATCCTGGGTTGCCAGTAATTTCGACAAGAGTCACGATGCAAAAGACCAGCCTATGGGAGACCCACTCTGCGAATTCGACTGCGCCGAAGGAGTTTTCAGAGACGCTAGATTTGTTGACTCCCGATGCATCGGTTTAGTTATCACCCACCACAATGTCGAATCCTTTCTGCGGACGGCCATCTCAGACTCGGATGCAGGAGGTCTAATATACGTCCTTGCGGACTGTTTAGAGCGTTCCTGCCTTGTAAAGGGTCAAGTACTCAATGATTTGGAGCTCATGTGGACAGACACTGACCGCAATCTGTCTGAGATACTACATCCAGAAGACGTATTCCACGTTGTCGTTGTGGCAACATTTTATCTCAGCCCAGATTGGAAGCCAACGAGAGAATTGACCTATCTAGCAGTCTCGACGGAACTTATTAAGGACTTCATCCGGTCCCCAGCGGGGCCATTTTCATCCACCATACGACTCGAGAAAGCTCCGATGGTTGAAGACTTGGACTCATTCCGCGGGCTTCTTCATATGTCGGCAGACGATAATTTGAATGCTTGTCTTTACAACTTTTGCCTTCGGACTGATAAGCCAACCAGAGCACGACGTTCAGAGGTCGACTATGTTTGGAAGACCCTGCCGACAGTTGTGTCGGATGATGCTGATTGGGAGCCACAAGACCGAGTTCTGCGGGCTTGTGCACGACCCAAACCAAGAGACTTTGTGCGTAAGCTACGTTCCATGTATACGGTTGGGAGGAATGAACCAGATGTTTCATTTCTCCGTCTATCATCAACAATGGATCAACTGGCCAGCCCAGAGGATTTTCAATCTCAACCCAACGTTTTGAACCAGGCAGAATGGCCCTGGGTAGACGATAGTGGCTTCAAAACAATGAAGGAGTCAAATAAAGAGTTGGTCATTGCCATGAGAGGTGCGCAGGTCATGTATTTCAAAGCACATATGTGCATCTTTGTTCTCGACACATCAATGGCGCAGCGAGGTATCCCCCAAGCTCTATTTTCCAGTCCACCGGAGAATCACGTTGTGATGTTCGAATTTGATGATGATCCGAGCAACATTAATAGGTGGGGAACCTCGTCATATCCAGAGGATGAGTTCAGGAAAGGTTGGAACCTTGTTATCCATACTTCAGACGACGTAGGGCGTCTAACAGATCACTTTCAGAAGTTGAAAAAAAAACTGAGGCAGTATCGAGGGTTTGGATTACTATCCAAGTGGAAGCATGTTACGACGGGTTGGGCCAAGGATCAGAAGACTAACGTTAGGTCTCAGGACTTTGCCTCCAATCGGCCTTTTATAAGACATTCATACCAAGCCCCACTGAGTAGCGCATTACTCAAAGAGGAAGCATATGAATCTGGCGGGTTGTCTCCAATGCACATCCATTCTGGATTCAAAGAGGCAAATGATGCTACAACGAGGACTGTGGGACCAGCAAAGAGAACGGCTGAACCAGCACAAAGACCAACACTTGAAGGGACAGTGCAAGATGTAGACAACACCCGAGATGGCAACGGCCGAGCGAGCCACTCTACCATGTCAGAGCGACGGAAAGGAAAACGTCCTATGGGGGCGATGGATGAGCCTAACGATGCTGAGGCTTCGGCACATGCAGAACGGCGAGTTCGTCAGGAGCGGGAAGTTGCCCAACGGTTTCATAGTGATTTTCTTTCCGACGAGGAGCTGGAACAAATGTTGGAAAAGGGAACGCTGTCCTGAAACGCCACATATTGGTGTTGAGGAATGTCTGAACTGTTTTAAATTTTCTTATTATGAGATCTCGATAGGTTAGAGAGGGAGATGATAGGTATAGGTGAAAGTCATAAATATAGCCAGAAGGTAGTCTACCGACCTCCCCACGCAACGAGTTCCTCGTGACACCTCTCCCATCCGTCAAAATACGGAAACCTGTAGTCGCCTCCAAGTTTCGATTTCGCTGATCTTGCGAGATACTCAAGAATCATGTTTCCCCATAACCAACTCAAAGCCCCCTCACCAGGATGCGTGCCATCTTCATACCAATGCCCCATTAGACTAATGATACGGCCCCATTCAAACACCTCATGTCCGTACTGCTCTGCCAAAGCGCGCCCAAGACGATCCATCTCTATTACCATGATGTCCCCTGATCCAGTCTTCTGGTGATATGTTAAACTTCTCCACATCATAGGTGTGTCAGGAAACTCTCTGATGATCATCTCTGCATACTTCTTCGTCCGCGCCAGGAAGAAGTGCAGTTCGTCCCAGACTAGCTTCCTGTGTCTTCCACTCAATGTAACGTTCTGACCTTCGTGGAGCTTCTGCCCGCCGACTTGAAATCCTCTCTGATCCCAGAGACCATTCTGCCAGAGGATCAGGTCTGGTCTGCCGTTGGGTCCCCGGATATCTCGCTCATGCGGCTGCCAGAGCTCTTCCCAGCGTCGCTCAAAGGGGATGATTCGCATCTGCTTGTACCAGAACCACTCGGGCCTATAGGTAAAGCCGCCTGCGGAATGAAAGGCAGTGAATGTCAGGTTGAATGTCGGAATGTGGCAGACACCCATGGGCCACTGCTCTATCTCGTGAAGCTTGGGGAAGACCATGTCGTAGCCGAACTCGTGACAGACATACCGGGCTGCTCGCCTGTCGACAGAGTCGCCGAATGATACGACTCGGCGGCCCCAGAGCCATCCAAATTCAGCGTCGTTTCTCATCCTGTGATAGTCTTCTGATGTTGCGTTCGTGATATGCGCCATTGCTTCCTGTCGACGCTGATGCTCTTTTACTGCTAGCTTCATCCATTCTATTGGTATATCCGATCCCTTAAAGAATGTTCGTGGGACGTCTGTATCGTTGAAGATCAAGTCTCCTCCAGTGTGAGGATACTCTGCAGTTTCGGGATCCTCAGAGTTGAGGAACTTGCTTGTAAATGGCATCCATCGTGTCTCTCGGTACCTCTCCTCTTCTGCAGGGACATAGAGATAGCCTGGACGGCGATATGGGTCTTGGCAGTTGCCGAATTTTCCCTCTTTGGGGTCGACCTCGGCTGTAGTTTGTGGAGCTGCGGAACTGTTGGTTGCAAGTGGTTAATAACATCCAGTGAATGCGTCCATATTGGTACTCACTCGCTGCAGAACTCTGCCGCCTTTGCATGGGCGTAGTCCAAAGGCGACTTGATCGTGTCGGTGTAGAATGCGAAAAGAAGAAAGAACAGAAAGACAATACCTGTTGACAGAAACCACAGCTTGTATGCTGGACCCGAAGTAGCCACAGCCATTATAACGGATAATAAGTTCGTACGGAGGAAATGACAGACAGGTCTCATCATTATGAGGAGAGGGCATGACTTCAAATAGCCAAATGATCCAACGCAAGGGATGAAACAACCTTCTTTTTAGAGCCGAGTATTGGAATGGAGATAAGCAGGGCTGAACCATTATTTCCAGCCACCAACGCCACTAGACCGATATCCTAATTGATTCCACTGCGAAAAGAAAACGGTGTCTTTGGATTGATAATTGTACTGGGCGGCCGAATCTTGAGAAATGCGCCACCAGTATTCGCCTGAAACAGTAAATTTACCCCTTGAGAAACGCTGCCGCTTGTGATCTGCGACCCCTTGCAGCCTGCCTCTGACCCTGACATTATGGGTACACGTTAATTGGCCGGGATGGGAATGCATGTCCCTTGTGGCTTGCAGGATCGAGGAGTCGATGGTCTTTCCGGTCCAGATGGAGAAGTGTTTAATTCCGACACTGCAATTGACATACAATATTTCCATTTAGATAAGACACATAAATACCTCTACCAACAATTTTTGTAAATACTATCTACTTCCGTGATACACATAAGCGACCCAAGGAGCAGGCCTCTCATTCTCGTCATCCTCCATCGGCACGATATCCCTTGCCGATCGTACGTCCTTCGACCCAGCTTCAGATTGAACCTCGCGACGTTTGGCGTTTACGGTCGATGTATCAATATTCTTTCTGGCCGCCCGCGTACGCGCATCTGTCACCCAATTATCACGAATCTTCCGAACAGCTTTATGCAACCCCCGGCACACAGACTGGTCATCCATATCAGAATCTCTCAGCTCCTGGTAGACTATCTTCGCAACATCAACGCAAGCCTCGTCACCAACCTCCCAGAGCGTTCCGACCACATGCCTGAAGCCAGCTAACCGACATGCACTGATCAAGTGCAGACTCTCATCCAGCAGTCGTGTATCTTTGATCTGGCTCGTTCCACAGGCCGAGAGATATGCCAGAAACGGTGGGTTATCGCGCAGCTTGAGATTCAACAGATCAGACACTGCCAGTGACTGTGTCTCCCAGTCTTCAAGACGCAGTTGACTCTTCAACGGGTTTGTCTCGTCTGTCTCACCGTGGCCAGCAAAGTGGAAGATGTCACAGTTCTTCAACTCCGCGAGTACTTCTTGAGTTTTTCGATCTGGTTCAACGGTACAGAGATCCATTGACTCACACAGCTCTCGAACAATCGATACCTCTTTAGAAGCATGTGGAAGGCTGGAACTCCCTGGCGTCTTTTGCATAGCAACCAGAACGGCCTTGGCAGAGGAGTTTCGTTTATCTGGCATTCCCCCCTCTAGGATAGCGTTCAGCGATGAGCTGTAGGACGACATGACTCTGTCTATGACGGTGCGGCCAGTTTTGTCTCTGTGATAGCCAGCTGCGTGCAACGGGAAGCGACTCAGTGCTCCCGTAGGGATCCAGCATATCTGCGGCCACTCGCCGGAAGGCATCTCCGTGTAACCAAGATACTCAAGAATAGGCCCCGCGATTGTATCCCAGAGCCATTCCAAAGTGTTGAGGCTTCCCAAGTTTCCATCGCGGAGTCTCCGTTCCAGCTCTTCCTCTGATAACTGAGGTAGGGGCATGGTCTCAATGACGTGTTTAAGAATGAAAGCGTCACACCGGAAGCTGACATTAATTATCACAATTGGGCCACTCGTTGTAAACCCCGTGAAGCCCGTATTGTCTGGCTTCAGACGTGTGCTAAAACTCTCCATGAACTCGTCGACAATTTTACTTGCTTCTAGCCTTCTTGTGAGTTCCTCTGTGCCAGACTTCGGGACATCGGAAATAGGACCTGGTACCTGTGCAGGATTCTCGAGTCGTCCTATGCTGCTCAAGAGCGTCTGTTTGTACGCCGGCTTCAGGTTTGCAAACTTCCAACTGTCAAAGTCAAGACGAAGATCATATAAAAGGTCTGCGGCAACTCCCCGACCGCTTTCTAACATGGTCAGACTAGCACTGTCAAGTTTCCCGTCTTGAAGTGAAAAGGCAGCGGCCAAAGACGCGAGTCCACTGATTCTGGAAAGAAGAGACTGGGCTTCCGACCATCGCAGGTAACGGGGCGTGTAGGTAGGAATGAGTTCGAGTGCATACTCGGCAATCTTCAAGCCCTTCTCCCAGTTCCGGAGAGTTTTGTATGACTCCATCAGTCGTTGTGCAAGCACCAAGGTATCTGATATGTTTGCGATTGGCATAAAGACCCAAAAGTCGCTCTCATCGGCATCGATGGCCTTGAGGAGGTCATCCTCACATTTCGTAACATTGTACTTGGCCGTGTAGCACAGGCCCAATAGGCCTGCGATCTCAACAACTTGGAAGGCTTCTTGTGCCTCAACACCTACAGCCTCTTGTGCATAGCGAATGGCTTGCTCGAGATCATCCAGACTGTCACCGTAGTCATGTTTCGCAAGATAGCAATTTGCTAGATTTTGCAGCACCTGAACAAGGTCTGAGATTTCCGTCTGCTTCTTGGTAAGCTCGAGGGCCTTTTCCAAATTAGATATGGCCAGCTTCATATCTCCTGGTGCCTTCGTCAGCCGAAAGCGGACAAGATAGGCAGTTCCGAGCCAGGATAATGGGGTGTCATCCATGAGAGGGAAGTCGAGATATAGCTCGATGGCAGCGTCAATGTCTCTGATGTCCCTCGTAATCATGAACTTGGAACGGTAGGCACTGGCTAGGCCAGGAATAAATGCAACGTCATTGGGATTCTGATCCTTTGCCTTCTCAAGTAGCTTGATAGATTCTTGTAAATCATTGTCGTCCTTGAATACGCGATAAGACATAAGCTTAGAGCATCCTAGATGACGTAGCCACTTTGCACGTTCAACCTTATTCTCCCCAGCCAGGTTGAGGCATTCCTGGTGTACTTCCACTGCCATCTTCAAATCATCAAGCTTGTAATTGTAGAATAGCTTGTCCGAGTATAGGTAGCCAAGACGGCCCAGAACATCAGGTCGCAGAGGATCTTCTGACGGAATATGACTGAGGAGATCTCGGAATTTTGAAATGGTCATATCAAGATGACTGAGGCGGTCTTTTTTATCCTCTTCGTTACAGTCAGCTGCTATTGACCTCTTGTAGTATTCTTCGTGACATCGCCCAACAAGGTGAAGGCGTGCGGAGTGCGTGACATGGTGCTGCTGAATGAAAGCAAGCGCCGTTGTCGAAGCATCCGAGGCCATGGAGAGGTAGTTCTCATCGTTTGATGCTTGATAGTATCGGAAGTAAATCTCTGCAACCGCAAATATTCGAGGGTGGCATTCCAGCTTGTCCGGAAGTAAAGCATGCACACTTCTCTTGTTGCGGATCCTGAACGACCCTTTTGTGTTGGTACCAAGATGAACAGTGTAAGCTCCACTAGGAGAACTCTGGAGCCAGTTGAAATATGCGTCGTTCCTCTTCAATCTCTCTCTACAGTTACGAGCCTCTTGATGAAGTTCTTCAGACTGTTCAAGATCACTCGGAATGCCTTCTCGGAGATACTTGTGCTGTAAGCAGAACGACAGCTGATCCGATGCCAGGTATCGATTTGCACAGTCTTGGAGCGTGTCTCCAAATGTCAGGTTGTAAGCCTCAACCCCATAATCGATCGCCAATTTGAGGTCAGGGGACCTCCCTGTCTTCCCGAATCGTATATGAAGGGCCATGGATAGAACCCAAAGGTAAAATGGTCTGCCAGGGTAATCTTCTAGCGAGAGTTCCACCGCTCTCTCCGCTGACCTGATCATCTCTTCTAGCTCGGAGGCCTTATTTGAAGTCGAGAGGCTAGCTGCTAAGCAGAGTGCCAGGCAGCACAAGTGCCATGGCAGGTCCTGGCTGTTTGGTGGAATGAGGCCTAGACTCTCTCTTGCATAACCCATTGCTAGATCATCCTCACCTGCACTCAGGAGCATCAAAGCCAGACTACTAATGTAGCGTGACCTGATCTCCCGGGTGTACGGCATACCCTCCAGGTATTCGTACAGCTTATTCGAAAGCTGGTATGATTTCTCGATGTCGAGAATATATGGGATATACACTCGGTCACCTCTGAAGCACCAAGTGGAGCGACCGTCAACATTTCTCGTTTCTCTTTCCATTTTCATCGCCTCCTGGAGGTGTTCTTGATTGCCTGTCGCGACGTATATCTCACAAAGCAGCGACGTGAGATTAGCATGAGAAAGATAACGAGTGAATTGGCCAGGCTCCAGGTTTTGCCTCTCCAGTTCAATAGCTTCCTCCAGAGCAGACAGCGTCGGTGCCCTCGAGTACTGCTCATGCAATGCTATGGCAAGTCTATGCCGAATAATGCAATGATGGTTAGGGTATCTGTTCGGGAGTGAGCCTTCAGCAAGTCTCGCCAGCTCAACTGCCGAGTCTAGATGCGCAGGTTCGTCGGTTATGTGGTACTTCCAGAGGAGACACTCAACCAATTTGCTTAGCGCTTTGGTTGGAGCGTGTGACGTTGTGGAGTCTCTCATCCTTTGTAGAAGATCGATGGTGTGATCAATATTGGGCAATGTCTTGCTGATGCGACACTGCTGGTACATCACTTCGCCGAAATTGCTCAGCGCCAGGGCAAAGTTTGGATCATCTGCTTTGACCATCTCGAAAGTTTTGGTCACGATATTGACGGCTTCACTGAGGTCAACAGTATCTCCGGTTCGCTCGTGCTGGAAGCAAAGGCAATCCGCTAGCTGTAAGGAGTACCGCCTATGGTCTGCTGAATCTGTTACTGACTCGTGAACCAGCTGCCTAAAAATGGCTTTTGCCTCCAAGAGTAACGACTGCAGAAAGTTGAACTCGGAATATAACTGCATGAGGCGGCTACCCAGACTGCTCAGCAGCGCTGGACTAGGCACCAGTTCGACCATCTGTCTCAGAATATTGACAACGTCCTGAAGATCGCCATTCATGCCTTTTACTTCGTATCTTTCATAGTGCCGTCGACATAGTTCATGAAGACAATCCACCCGGCTCGTGCCAAATAGTTTGATGCATCCAGGCCACTCGATGGCCTCAGAAAAGTGTGCTTGTTCCGCTCTAGCTCCAGTTCTGTAGAACCAGTCACTTACCAGCACGCTGGATAGTGTAGCTCTGGATTTAGGGACCGGAGTGAAGATAATCTTGGCCACGGCCGCTGCTGAGGCCATTGAATCATCAAGATCCGCCAAATCACCAGTCTGCTGATACCGGGTATATAACAAGCCACTCCTGAATCTGTGACACCTGACACTGAGCGACTCTAAGCTCCCACGTTCCGAGTCAATTGCTCCTTTGGAGTCCTTCACGCTCTCGTTGATATGTTCCACCATCCCACTCAAACAGTAGAGAAAGTAGAAAGCTTCAGCGCGGTATTGCAAGATTGTCTTCTTTCTATCCCCTAGGGGCTCCAACAACAATTCATCACAGATATCTATGACGTCAAATATATCAGACTCATCCCAGGTTGCTGGAATCCGTGTAAGAAGGGCCTCCATGAGCGTTTCTGAGGGGCCAAAGTTGGCATCGTCAGAGGCAATTCTGCATATCTCGACAGCTTTATCCACGTCTTCGATCGCTTTGCTCAAGGAATATCGATGAAGAATATTGGAACCAAGGTGGTCCAGCCATTCGCCCCGAAGGGGAAAGTCATCAGGGATAAGCTCAAATGCAGTATGTGACTTGTCAATGCCTTCGTCTATGTCCATAAAAGCCGAGTCCAGATCTGATTGCTCAAAGATTACATCCCCAAAACCAAAGTTGAACGTGTCGTGCGTGTCCGGAGCTTGCTGCGCAGGAAGTGGATAGATATGCTGTTTTGCGGCCCTGATGGAATATTCCACATCGCAGACAGCTTTCTTGCGGCGAAACCTCAGGCACAGCATGTCTCCTAGGACTAGCAGACACTTTGCATGTTGGAAGCCAGTGCTGATGTATTCCAGGGCCTTTCGTTCCAATTCGATTGCATCATTTAAGGACTCTTCCCTTCCGAATCTCACATAGTGTTGTAAAATAAGTCTCGAAAGCTCACAAAACATTCTTCTCTCTTGAAGATGTATGGGTGTCGAGGCGAGGGCATGTCTTCTTGACTCGATCACATCGTGAAGCCATTCGTCGGTCGTAGCAGGGTCCATCCAGTCTACAGTTTGGCTATGTGTGTCATCGGGAGCGAGGTGGACAGTAGGCCTGTATGTGAAGATGAAATCTCCAGCCTTTTCTTGAGTTTCCATTCCTTCTATCTGTACTAACAGATTGCTTATTCAAACTTTGTCCAGATGAAAAGCGGGGTAATGACAGATATGAAGGATAATGATGAGATGAAAAGAATATATTACAGTCAGTAGGGGTTAATAAATGTGAGCTATAGACCTCTCTTTCGGTAGCATAAAGATGCTGCCGGTTGAGAAAATCGGCCTGACTTTTTTTGGAGATAGGGAATTTCACGAGGTTGTCGTGGTCTCTTCAGCCGCACACGTGATGATTGCTGACGCGATAGAGAGAGCTTCATCGAGTCCTTACAAACAGAATCACCAGACTATAGAACAGGTGCATTAATTTATCTTAGAATTTGGCCTAGACTAGATCCGATTTGGCCGCGAAGCGCGAGATAGTAAGGAAACTAATTTAAATATCCAGACATGAATACCGGGCCTCTGAAAGCTGGCTCATCCGCTCGATGCATAGGACAGTCCTGCAAGAGCACCTTTTGCATTTACATACAAGACATTGATTTGTGATTCAGATTCTTTTTGAACAACAAGTGACCGTGTTGGGTTGCAAGAACCAGGGCCAAGCTCTTCAAACACAGGCCAGTCGGGCGTCGACGTTGCTGGAAGTTTGGTGAAATCCACGATTGTCCTTCTAAGATCGCTTGGCTGTCCAATCCACCAAACTGAGCATTGGTTCGCTCCCATGGAATAGACTGCAAGGCTTGTCCCTCCCATAACTGACTGAGGCAAAGTAAGAGGGCGCCGAATGCTGCAAGATGAGGCCCCTCCAGAAAGAAGCGCGAATTCGATGTTGTTATTTGGTGTTGTCCAAAGAATTGCAATCTCCTGTGTACTCACGCTGATTGAGGCCAATCCCCCGTTAAGCGCTGCGTTTTTGGATGGTGCGACTGCAACTGGGGACATGAGACCCAAAGTTTTGCTGTTGGGGTCGGACCAACTACCGCCAACAACTGAACCATCCTAAGCAACACAGAACAAGTAGGCAGTACTGCCAACTGACAGTGTCGTCAGTTGACTACTGGTACTTGCTGTGCCGGGAGGAAGCGCATTTGATACAGGCTGCCAGCCCGAGCTAGCATACCATCTGGAGAAACCGACTGCACCCTCTTGATCGACCCAGAAAAGGATTGTCCCATTATCACTTAGTAACAGGCTGGTGATGGAACCTCCATTAACTGTTGAAGCTGTCTTAGCCTGGCAGAAGGGAAATGGTTCTCCCGGCCCCGTGCCAGGCGGCGCCCATCCCTTGCCGCTGTTGACTTGTCCACCAATCGCCCCGTTCTCCGCAATCCACCAAACTAGCTGGTTCGTAGAGTTGACATACATGGAAGCCAGACAAGATCCTGTCTCAGCCACCGTGGATGGATTGACGAATTGCTGGGAATGCTCATCCCAACTTCCGAGGGGCGACTGGGCTGTTTCAATAGCTCCTGCTGGGGTTGCCCACCAGACCTGCATATTGTTTGATCCTTGTGCGTAGAGACTCGTCATCGCACAATTAGAGGATACAAGAGGGGAAGTGTTTATGGGAAAGGCCGACAAAAGAGAGCCTCTTGGGATGGTGAACCGGGTTTTCAAAGGACTGGCCCATAGGCCGGCTGTAATGGGGGTGCATTGGATAACGACTCCTTGCGATGGCGTGAATAGATTGTTGGCTTACGCCATGGTGAAGGTTGCAGTAGCTGTCGGGCTCGTATTCGTAACAATCGTTGTAATCGCAGGTTGTCCCGCGATACTCAGGGCGACCTGTTGTGCAGTTGCACCCATCTCCGGAATCCACGTCCACGCTACTTCAACGTCCCCGAGAGAATTAAAACTGGCCGAAGCGGGACTGGTAAAAGGCGACGAGTTGATTGCGGGAATCTGCCAGGGGTCGCTGGGAGGACTCGATTCCCATAATGTGGTGTCAAGAGCAGAAACAATGATTTGTCCTCCTCCGGAAACCGCAGTCAATGCCAGTGGCATCACTGCGGTTCCCGTGTTTGAGCCTCCTGGAAACGTGGCGACACCATTACCGACTGCGGTTGGAGTCGCAGATGGGCTGGTGATTACCTTGAATTCTACGCCATATGGCTTGCAGGCCACGTCGGTGTAGGTAATGACGAGATGCAGCTGCTGGTTGCCCGCGTCGTATGGGAGTTGGTATGTCTGTATTTGTGTTTGGGGTTATATTTGGCATTGTGTTTTTGAATAACACGTAGATGTATGGGATACAGAAAAGGATATATTTTTGTCTACCTTTGACTGATAGTAGTAGATCAATGTTACTGGGCTTATTTCACTGTTGCTGGAGGCGACACTGACTTATAAAGTGTTGGCGCTCGCAGCTTGCTTCCCTAGTGATTCCCAGTCTGCCGCTCACATGCTCAATATTCCAAGCCTTTAAGCCATGAATCTGTGTCTCCTACATAATCACATAGCTATTGAAACGCTAGTCTCACTATTGAGTTCTCGACTCTCATCAATGTCTCAGAATCTACGAATGGCGCAACGGGGCAGTCCCGAGTACGCGCTAAAACGGAAAGAAACCAATGGGAAAATGCTAGTGTGGAATTTCATCTCTGCCTTGAACCGCCATAATCTCTGAACTAGAACTGGTCATCATCAGGGCTCATGGCAAGTCTTGGCTTGTTGCAATATTTAGAAGAATAAATCGATTATCTATCGAGATAGATTAACAATCTCTTTTCTTTATTTTAACAAAATATTATATTATAGAACTTAAATGAGGCCATCGGACTTCTCACCTGGTTTCTTTTACTGAACGCTGACCGGCATGAATGTGTTTTCTAAGGCTTTATACCATACATTGGCTGTACTGATGCTGATAAAAGTGAGCTGATATATCAAGCTTCGACCCCATGTAGTATTCGTTAAATGCAGAGAGCTGCAGTGTGACTTGAAGTTGTAATTTATGTTCATCACGACTTTGCTTGTTTCAATTGTCGTCAATACCCTACACTGGATCCAGAACTCATTGAATATGCGGGGGTGGGTCTGCGCCCTCCCTCATCTGGTTACGTTGCGGGGGAGCATAATTCTGTCTTCATTGACCGGGGAATGACTGGCAGCAAGTTTCCACCAACTGGTCGATCACTGTAAAGCAGCTTTGACTATCACTGTGAGTTCATTTGCCTCAATATCGACCGACCTTATCAACAATTGATTCAGGCTTCAAGATTTAAAATTCCTCTGATCTGCCATCATGTCATCACACTCAACTGCCATTATCTCACACGGAGAAATTGACGCAAGTGCTCTTGAAACATATGGCAATTCTGGAGACATTTTGCTTCGAATCGGGTATGTCAAACTCTAGTTAGATAGCTCTTTGCCATTCTGGCCCTTTGTCCACCCTATCTATCTATCGCTTCATCTTAAAAGTCACTGATGATTGCCATCCACCTAGAAACGGAGGTGCAGGCGCCACTGGCTTGGTTAAAGAACTTGCAACAGACTACTTGGACTCTCGACACAAAAGTGGCTTGATTGAGTGGAAGTGTAATCACTCCCGAAACACGCAGCTGGCGCTACTCAAGGGGTTCATTGACTTTGCCTTGACTTATGAACGCGACCAGGAAGCTTTAGCTCAGGCCGAGGGATGGTCATACACGGCTGGATGCGTATTCCACGACCACTTTTGTCTGGCAGGGCCCCTCTCAGACCCTGCGGGACTGGCATCTACAGACTCGTTAGCCGATGCCTTTGTGAAGATCGCTGCCTCGGGCAGCTTGTTCCACAGTCGTGCCGACCATTCTGCCACTATGTGGAAAGAACGCGAGATTTGGTCTTTGACTGACCGACAGCCATGGGAAGACCAAGAAGCTACATCGTCCTGGTACAAAACAAGCCTGCTATCGCCATCAGAAGCTCTCAAGGGGGCCGATGCCGCTGGTGCCTACTTCCTGACTGACCGATCAACAGTCTTGCGACAGACTGGACTCGGCTCCATTTCCAATTCCACCATCTTCTTTGAACCAACTCAGCCGAGGGATATCCTGATGAACAGTTGCTTTGCTCTGTTCTCGCCAAACATGCTAAGTGCGGATACCCCCGTGGCACATCATGTACGCGATTTCTTCTTGTACCTAGTGTCGCCTCGAGGTCAAGCGGTAATTCGTGACTATGGCATTGCGCAGACAGGATTACCGCTATTCGCTCCTGTCGAAGATGGTCTCGCATTAACGCGTTTGCGAGGAGGACGCCCGGTTGGCGGCAAGTGGGTAAAGGACACCGAGCGGGTTAAGGCGAGATTGTAAATGTAAATGGGTCATAAGGTGCTGCTTAGAATGCACCCCATTACGAGTTTGAATTTGATTGCTTCAAAACCTCAGCTCAGTAAACCGTCTTGCTGCCTAGGCCCTTGCATGCGGGCGACAACACAGCCTCGGAACCCGATATAGCGAGTGGGCTCATGATGGCAATATTGATATGCCAATGTTCCTGCGTTTGTACATTTATAGAAAAAATCAATTGCTCGACTGATTTTAAAATATGACGAGGCTCAAATGAAGGCCGTCGGAGTTCGGGCTTATCCTCTTTTGCTGATTGCTCATCTGCGCAAAGAGCCATGTCAGGGCCCCGCTCAGTTGGCTGTGCTGATGCTGACGGGTGTTGAGTGGGCTGACATATTAGGCTTCAATCTCGATTAGCCCACTAGCCTTACGATATAATAATGAGCAGAAGCCAGACTAAATGTGCAAGACAGCTATCCATCCAATTACCCTTATGTCTCTTCCTACCATGACATTGCAAGACTCCCCAGCTAGTTTCGGAGTACTCGGCGCTGAGCCGCCAGTACTCTCTATTTCGTCATCACCATATTCCATCATCTTCGAATGGGCGGCATTACTACCATTAGTCATTTATCTCTCCAGCAGCCGGCTACCACATAGACTGGCCGGCCAAGCCGCATTAACTGGTTATGTACCCGTTGCACTATTTCCTCGATTGGGGGTCATATCAACCATAGCCGATTTCCTTCAACAAGGCCAGGAGTTCTTGGACCGTGCATCCTCTGGCAACGACCTTCGTAGGAAGGTCTGGGACGTCAATTGGGGAAGCATATTCCCTTGCGCCAACGGAGCAGTTGCCGCTATGCTCAGCGCTTACGCACTTCGAAAGATCAATGTTCAAAAGGTGCCGGAAGAAGTGGAACAGATCGCTGGGTCAAAGGGAGGGTTTAGGCCTCTAAAGCCCAACAGCCCGTTTCGTCGCTACCAGAAACTTCACATCCTGCGCTTTACCGAAACTACGAAAAATATCAGCCATGCCCGACGTCTTTGGTCTCATCTCCCTACTATCCTCGAAGTCCTTCTCCCCCTGGGACTTCTCGGGGTCAGCATTGTCTGCTTTCTCTGTGGACTCTACGGGACGGGCGTCGCGATGCTACTAGCAGTTCTCTTACGCATGAGCAGACACCTTATGGTTATCAAGCGGCCGGATGGGTATCTTAGGAATAATGAAGCGGATCTCCCGGGCTGTATGTTGGTGGCCCTGAATGAGAATGCTTCGACATGGTATCTATACATCGGCTCACGTGGAATCATCGATACCATGCTCAACAAGACCATGGTCCAGTCGGTCGACTCTCCACTGGGTATCTGGCATGCTTACGCCTTGCGAGCTTTGGAGGCAGTACAAATACTCGTTATGACCTATGTCGCAGCTCAGAAAGGTTGGGATGGGGTTGCCCTTCTATCTCTGGTTGTCGTTTCTTCCATGTTCGATTCTATAGCCTACAATGACGATCGTTTGGCTTCCCAATGGCTTAAGCGAGAAGGCGTTAAGGTCGACGCGACTACTCTCCAGTTCAGTGGCCGAACACCTATGATTGGAACGATCCAAAGCCTGGGCAACCAAAGATCGACAACGTGGATGGACGGAATCATTGCTCCCTCAACTCGCCGTGATGCATGGCTTCGGAGGCTTTCAGCTGATGGAAAGGAAGATGCTTCTGAGAAGGATGTCAGTCATGATGATGAAGATTGGATCTATCTGAACGAGAGACTAACTCTCGCGGCACGAGATATGATCCCACCTGACATCAAAGCTGAGTCAAGCCCATAAAACAGACTCTCTTCCGGTTCGCTCTTATTTAGCCTCTACCATACTTGCCACCAATTGACAGACACCTTCAATTGGTTCCACTACGCTATCCTCTTTCTTTTTGCAGTGTTCTCTTCACCATCCACAGACCTTTGTCTCGTATTCGTCTGCGTAGTCTCCTCAAATTGAGCAACTGAAATTCTCAACATGTATTCTCTCAGAGCCAGGTCGCGTCCTTGAGTTTGTGCGCTCCTTCGTGGGGGCTTAGGAAGGATGTTCGTAGAAATAAACCGTTTACCAATTCTTGTCATGCCGGCCAACGGATATGTTGAATCCGATGGGGATGTTTGGTGGATATGCCTTGCCAATGCATTGTACATGGCGTTGCCAATAGCATCGTCCATTGGATGCTTCAGTCGTTGCCATGGCTGTGCAGCTCTTCCCAGGATGCCGACATGTGGGAAGCAGCTTTCCGAGAGGCTAATGATGACATCCAGCTGTAATTTGGTCCCCTCTTCTTCAAGCTCGATGTTGAGGAACACTACACTATTCGGGTCAATAGACAGCTCTTCCGTTCTAACTCCATTGGCTAACGTCCCATTCACGACATTGCCGAAAGGGCGAATTCCGTGATTTGTGAAAGAATGTCCGAAGGTAGCGACATAAATTGCGACAATTTGGATCTGCTCAAGGTATTCTACAACGAACATTGCTGAAGACGCGACCGAGTCCAAATAGTTATCGGCGCGAAGAAAAAGAGGCTCGCGACGTCGCTCTTCATACCAATCCCTGAGATCAAGTTGGCCTATATCGCAGAGCTCATTAATGCGCGCTCGATGGTAGACGTCGGCGACAGCGTCGTGGGTGAGATGGATGCCAGTCTCTTTATTTTCGGCGTCTGATGCGGACCCAATTCTGCAGTTAAGCCGTACGATCGCGCCGTCGGGATTGCTTCGCTGCCTCCAGTACTTGGAAGTGATTTCCAGGCCTTTGTTTGTCATGGAGTAGGCATTGCCATACTGTCCTGCTGTAACCTTCGAAGCATCCCAAAAGTCCTTGACTGAGCGAGCGAGTATCCCCCATCCTGGCTTGGGATCTGGATGGGGGCTTTTCCACGCAAACACCGAGTCGTCGTGATAGACATGGATGAGCTGACGTTGAAGTCTGTTGAAAGCCTGCCTACCCCCTTCACCATAGATGAGAGGGAGACTGATGCCAAAGAGACCCAATAATGAGTATGACTCATCTTCTTCGACCGTCGTTTCGCGACCAGAGGCCCACGAGAATCTCATCGCTGTCGAGCAAGATGTAAAGTCTGTCGGGTTAAAGGCAGTCAAGTGTCGCGCTTCAATATTACTAGCCTTCTCGATCTCAAGAGCCCAGCTTTCTCGAGTGCCTATATGGCGCCACTCGTGGTCGACAAAAATCAGGTAGTGGGGGGCAAGAAGCTCTTGGAGCGTCCAGCCTCTGGTGAACCATTTAGCACCGATAAAAACATCTTTGGCGGCTGCTCGAAGAAGACTGTCCGCGCTGGTGTCAAGATCCGGACCGCCAGAGAGAGGGATAATGCCATTGGCTTTTGGAACATTGACGTCGTCAAGGTGAGCATAGCAGACACCAGCATTCTGGTACCATCGGAACATGGCATTGATAGCTTCTTGAGTATCAGCCGGGTTAGTCTTGTCGATGCAGCAGGTATCCATCCATGCCCACTCCCAACCATTTTTGGAAGCCCGGTCGCAATAATCTTTCAATTTTGACCAACCCTTCTGCTTATACACCTTATTCTTTATATCCCCTGTTCTTGTTTTCATGTCTTGGTATGTGATTTCATCCTTGGATGAAATCCATGTATGGGATAGAATAGCATAGGAAGGAAATGGAACAGGAACATCGCTGGCTTCAAAAAGCTCGTGGGTATTGGTGTGCAGCAGTCTCATGGCAGGCCGGAAGGACGCGGTTGGTTTAATCGAGCTACCAGATTGATAGGATGCCATGCTGCTTAGAAGCTGAATAGGAGTCTTAGGATAATCTAGCCAGTAGGAAAGCTTACGCGTATGCGATGTGTGGACGTTCAGCCGATTAAAGCTAGGTAAGTCTCTTCTCCATTATTACGGCTCAGCATTGAACGATTGGTGTTGACAGGTCCAGAGAACCGAAGAAAAAAGGTAAAGGGAAATTGGGCATTCAAGTAGCTAAATAGCATATGATTGGCTTATCATGACATCATCTCACTGGTCAACGGGAGAGCCGCCTTTGGGGTCCAACAGGCCTACAGCCCTCAAGGGTCTCAAATGAAAACGGTATACTTATCAGGAATTACTTTCTCTTATTGGCAGCTTAAATTTTCTATATATCATAATTGGATAAATAGGGAGCAGTTAAAATATAAGGGATCTGCATATAATTGTAATAGGTACTTATTTACTAATTAAAAGGTATAAGAAATATAATATTGTAACTTTACCACAGGTAAAGCGCTAACATTTGAGACCCTTGCGGGCTGTACACCACAAGTTGTTAAGAAAGCCCAGCTGATTGGATTTTAACCAATGGTAGCCACAGTAGCTACTCAAGCCCCTAGATTTCAAATCTTGATTCAATGAGCAACGATCCTGCTGAGCCGTACTGTAATAGCGGGGTTGGTTAATCTTAACGACTCTCCTCATCCTCTTCAAGATGATGCAAAGTGACGTCCGTTATATTTTAAGCCATAGTTTATCCGCCTTGCGACCACTTCGCATAATAAATAGAAGCTTCCTAGATCCTTTTATTCAGGCCAGGTTGCTGAACCTTTCTTTCCTTTACAGCATTGCGTTTGTTCTGATGTTGTCGATGTTGCAGTCAATGCTGATTTTGTCATCCTGGGGCTTGAAGGCGTGGTGGATGTTTGGAGAGAGCCCCCCTCCCTGCACTGCGTTGTTATCACGCAGGCCCAACGGCTCGATTTCAACCAATGGTATCTAAAGCAGCTCCTCGAATGTCCATTTTATATTTTTAAACC
Organism: Fusarium miscanthi; assembly: GCA_014898875.1. Taxonomy (NCBI): domain Eukaryota; kingdom Fungi; phylum Ascomycota; class Sordariomycetes; order Hypocreales; family Nectriaceae; genus Fusarium; species Fusarium miscanthi. The sequence continues at coordinate 176,358 of JAAVUA010000155.1, forward strand.
TTGATGGGGCCCGTGGATAGCCCAATAAATAGCCTAGCATGCTGAGCCGTACCGTAATTACCTGCCCCATCCAGCTAGTTATTGCACAGCCCCTTTTCAGTACATATCCGTTGCCTACTCCGTAAATACCTACCTTAATCATGGCCACTAAGATATCAAGAACTCACTCAAGGAAACCTTTTGTTTCTGAGTACGTAAAGTCTGAGCCACCTTGCATTACTCATTACCATTAGAAGGCTGACAAGCTTAGATTCTCTCATTAAAGGCACGAACGACCCGAAGCTCTTGAAGATGCCCAGTACTAACTTTCAAATTTGCTAGGCTAACATAATTATCCGAAGGGCCACTGGCTGTTTTCCTGTTGGAAGGGTAGAATACATATCCGGCCGGCTTCAGATTTGTGGTGAGTTTTCAAGGTGTCGGCCCGGCTGAAGGTCTTTCCACAGCCCCAACTGGCCCCATTTCTAAGCACGCCTCTACAAACATGTTGCTTTTCTTGGTGCGTTTTCTGATGGCGGGTAAGATCACCACGTCTAGCAAAAGACTTTGCACAATTTTGACATGGAAAGGGCCGCTCGTCTGTATGGCTCTGGAGGTGTGATGTAAAATTGAACCTTTTGGTGTAGATTTTGGGACAATATGGGCATTTGAACTCTCGTGCTCTGCCCGATCTTAGGGAGCGCGGTTGGTATTGTGCTTCTCGGTCCGGGTCTGGATCCGGGTCCGATTCCGAGCCCGACTCCGAGTCCGACTCTGAAAGTGGCTCTGGTTCTGGCTGTGGCGGCGGGGCTTCCTCTAGAGTGGCCTCTTCTGTGACTGTATCGTTTCGCATACTTCTTGCCACATCTTCATCAGTTGGAAACTCCTGATCGTGACTAAATTCTTCAGGATGAGCATCCCTAATGTGTTTATCCCGCTCCCCCATTGACGCAAATCCAAAGATGGAGCCTCTGCACCCTTCCTCTGTGCATCGAAAAGACCGGGTATGTTTATCCAAGTGTTCGTCTCGTTCTTTCTCTGTCCAAAATCCTACGACAAAGAATTGGCAGGTAAGTCGAGGGCACTTGAAGATCATGTTGCCGTATTTGTCCTCGATTGTCTTGTGTATCGAAGGGTCGGAGCTGGATTTGACTGTATGCTCTATGACCTTCCTAATACCAAGAATGAGGCCAGCGAGGTCTAGAGTAACCTCTCCAGACTTGACACCATTCAATACTCTTAGTTGCTTCTTCCATGATGTCACTGCTTGCTCGAGTTGGTCGTAGAAATCCAGATTCTCGAAGCATCTAAGCCTCGCCTTGGTTCTGCTGGATATTGAAAGTCTGGCCGTTGGCTTTTTCCAATGACTTCTGATGAACGTCTCCAAGGATTCTGAGAGTGCATTAATTTCGTCTTTGTGGTCATCAGCGTGCAAGGTGCTGGCTTCCAAATGTCGAGTCCAGTTCAGTACAGCATAGTCCAGAAATCCATATTCCCCATTAAGCGCTCTTTCTGTTGTTGGCTGACACCCAAAGGCTGGAAGATCGAGATAGTCAATGCAAATTCCTGCGAGTTCGAGTTCCTTGGAGGCTATATCTATGTAACGCGCATTATTGATCAAAAACCTAGATGCCTATATCTTAGCACTACTATTGCATATATCAGCTCGCTTAAAACCTACATTTTCGCCGATGCATGAATCAGCTCAAGTGTTCCGTCCTCTCGAAGCTCTACCAAAGAGCCACAAAGGTCCTTGCCGGATACTGAAAACTTTTGTCGCGCAAAATCAACAAACTGTTCGCCGAGGTTGATGGATTTTAGCGACTGTATCTCGTGCCATTTCAGAGGTCGTTTTGCACAAACAAGCCACCCGAGCAACTGCAAAGCGCTTGCTCTCATTTGGTGAAGGGCTTTATGGACTATCCTATCCATAATTCGTTCGTATCTGTTGAATGGTCAGGTAATGGGCTGATTCAAAGTTCTCTAATCTTACGCTTGGTTGATCTCCGGAGGGAACTCGTTGACTTGCTCTTCAACCTCAGCAAGAGTGATCTGCGAAATCAAGTTGATCCATATCAATTTCGCTAATAGGAAGATGCCTTTGCTGCACATTAGCAAACGGGACGAATCGCTACATTTGGTTCATACCCTTCACCGAATCGGCAACGGCATCGGCAATCCTACTTGATTCCTCCTCTGAAAACTCAAACTTGCGTCTCAGCTCCTCAGCTTGTACTCTGCTGTAAGCTAGGACGTCTTGCTTGTTATCCCGAGGTTCAATGGTGATCTTGGCAAGCCCTTGCAAATCCTTTACCCCGATACGGTCATCCTGGCTGACGAAAAGGCAGCGCAGACGATCGGGCGCATTTTTAGGGAGCGATTCGACCAGATGTCGGAACCACTGGGTTATGACTTTTCGTTCTTCTCTCTCACACTCATCCAGACCATCAATGATGATATAGGCACTTTTACAGCTAGAGAGGAGAAAACTTAACATCTCCTGAACAAGAGGGATTGAAGACAGAACTGCTTCGTTACTGTCACAATGCTTTCGGTGCAAGTATAATAACAGGCTCTTGTCCTGGTTGAGAAGCTGCAAAATGAAGCTGCGAGCAATTGCAAGGAACGTATTGTGCTCTGGTACACTTTGCTTGCAGTAAAAGAAGAGCACTCGCGGTCTCGACGTAAGGCCCTGTAATTCTTTGACTATAAGGGACGTAAGGATAGTCTTTCCTATCAAAACTTCAGTCTTGCTTCTTTGATGGCAACGGAAGAATTACCTGCGCCAGGCAAGCCCGTAAGGTAGAGCAGTGGGGGTATCCTGGCATATCGTGGATCAAACCACCCTTTAAAAGTCTCGTTATCAAGGAGCCATCTGCCCGTACCTGGATACTCGGCTCGAATCTTGGAAAATAGATCTTGGTCTGTAGCGGGATCTATCGGTCTAAGCCAGTGGCATACGGCCAAACGCTGTGGCCGGTAGTAGCTCTCTTCCATGAAGGGGTCTGATTGGGACACTGGCTCTGTATGATTCTCCTCTAGATCTGTTATCTGAGACTGATTGGCCTGGTTCTGAATCGCATCTCGATGTCGATTTATGTTTGAGATGATACAAAGTAGGCTACCTTTAATCGACTTCCAGTTAATATCGAATAGTTTTTCCCATACTATATTTACAAGGTCAGAATCTCTCAAAGGTTTAATAGTTGGAATCAGAAACTAACCTGGACTTTCAAAACAATCCAAGGTAATTTGATGGAACATGGTAATTTCCTTGTAAGTCAGGACAAGAATTTTCACCTTATGTGGCCTGGTACGAAAGAAGCCTTCGTACTGCTGGAGAAGAGGGAGTGCCTCCCCGACCTTTTCGTATAAGCCAACAAGCTCGTCGAAAGCTTTGCTGCATGAACTGGATGAACTAGTTGTCTGTGCTCTAAGTCAGCTGGCAGACTCGCAGAGGTAGCTGATAGGTTACCTCTAGAAGGAATTTCATTGGTCCCTATGATACTATAAGTATAGGTAACGGTCAGTTTCCGAGAAAAGCCTACCCAAACGAATGGCATAATCTCAGCGCTCTTACAGAATAAACGAGCCACCTCGCCATACTGCTTAATAGCTTTGAGGAAAGGCGCCAGCCGATTCAAATCCTGAAGTTGGCGGCTTGCGTGCTGTTGGGCTTGTATCTTTGCAATACTGTCTGTTAATGTGTTCAGCGTAGTGACCCTGAAACTTTCCACGTCTCTCTTGCTTCTACTTCGTTTGAATTCCCCAAGCACTGACTCGATATCAGATAAATTGGGATTAACCATTTCCACGACGTTGCGACAATCCAAGATATGTCTAAGCAGGAAATAATTATAGAATTATTAATTCTTATTCAAGCGGAACAGGAATAGGTAGAAAAAAGAGAAAGGAATCAGGTGGTAGGACTAGGGCCGTAGAAACATGAGATCCCGTAAAGATTGAAGTTGAAAATAAGCGCAGTTCTAAGTATAGATGAGGCTGATTTCTGCCTAAAGCAATGCGGGGTAAGAAATGCCTTGTCCGGGCAGGTTAGGATATAGATAAGCGCCAACTGGGGTGGGTTGAAATGTCAGGTAGGCTTCGTACAGCCCTGACAGCTGAGCTTAGTGTATTGTTTATTGACTTCTTGTTTTGTTTCCACGCTAAAAATGCAAGAAAACTCACTTAAACGGCTCCAGATCTCAGAGGAGCATGAACGAAACTCGTTTAGCCCTGTTCCAACGTCAAATATTGAAGAGGAAGCATGGGCAGACACTCCTGTGCCTCACATGTGCTTTGGATGCGTAAGTCCTGACGCAATAAAGGAAGCGTGGTTTGATTCCTAACAGATTTCGCTGGCCAACAATTAGGTCGTCAGAAAAGATGCACAGTTAAGCTATAATCCCTTTAAACAACAACTAGTCCCGTTTGAATCTCTAATCCTCTTCGCTGTTGTGCAACAAGGACAGTACTTCGCTTTGGCACACAACGGATTGCTTTTCGCGCGGTTGAGTAAAGGATTATGCACATTGTTGCTCTCCCTCGTGTCTCAATATCGACTATGCCTTTTAGCATATATCCCAAGTGAGGCCTCGGTTTGGAAAGTCAATTCTCGGGACATACGAGCCGGCTCCCACCTTCCAATAGAGCTGAACATCTATGGAAGCCGCGAGGATGCTGAATCTGTTGGTCGAACCCTTTCCAAATCCGGCACCTATCTCCAATTTCCTAGGTGCGGGTTAGAGGGCGTGGAGTACTACAACCCGCACTTCTTTAGAATGGAAGGATACCCGGAACAAGCATCGATTGAAACCCTTCTGTTAAGCCCACCTGAGGTTGCAGAGGCCACAGACCGGGCTCCCGATCAAGAGCCTCAAGCCAGTAACACAGATGCGGTCGATGAAATTCTCGGTTCACTATCATACCATAATCTCCACGACGGTATTCGAGTTGACAGTCGCATTAAGAGTGCGCTTTTCCCGTACGTTGCTATTGATTTGTTTTGTATGCCGAGGACCCAATGCTGATTGAATTACAGGTACCAAAAGGAAGCAGTCGACTTTATCTTCAAGCGAGAGACCGGCGAAGTTCCCTCAGAACTAAGCCTCTGGAAGTATAATAACACCGATGCGGATGAGCCTTTGTAAGGGAAAGACATCTGATTCATCTACCTTATACTAACAACGGTAGCTATCAGCATGTGTTCAGCGGAGCAAAGCGCCCGCAACAAGAAGAGGCTGAAGGGGGAATTTTGGCAGATGACATGGGACTGGGGAAATCGCTTGTCATTTTGTCAACTATAGCAGGTTCACTAGACCGGTCAAATGCCTTTGTTGACTCAAATCACCGATCTGGAGCAACGCTAATCGTCGTGTCATCAACGCGTAAGCGCTATACGTCAAAATTACGGGCTCGAACTGACGTGACACTAGTCTTGATCGACAACTGGGTTGAACAGATTCAAACGTAAAGCTCCCCAATGTTACTCATTGCCCTCTGATCTAATTAACACATTGATAAGGCACACTTATTCCGGGAGCCTTTCGTGTCACCGACACACTGGTACACAAAGGCACAAAGAGTTACATCTACTGTATCGAAAAACGATAGTGTTCACGACTTACGCCACCTTAGCGGCTGACGCATCTGGCGGCAGTTTATCTAAAGTTCACTGGTTCAGGATCGTCTTAGATGAAGGTTTGAGAACATCTCAACGCTACTACATATTATATTCTGACGTACGTGGCCTCTCTTAGCCCACGATATCAGAAACCGCAGAACGAAGCAGTTCGAGGCCGTCGCTGCTCTTTCAGCGAAGCATCGCTGGTGTCTGACGGGAACGCCCATTCAGAACAGCATGGAAGATCTTGGAGCTTTAGTATCTTTCCTCAGGGTCCCAGTCCTTGAAAATCCTCCTACATTCCACAAGTTCATCGCAAGTCCAGCAACGTCTTCTGCTTCGAAAGACCGGTTCAAAAATCTACGAACATTACTCGAAACCATTTGCTTGAGAAGAACACGAGAGATATTACCCTTGAAGCAACCTGTCACGCATGTTCGAGAGGTCTTTCTTACTAATTCTGAACGGCAGGAGTATAACGATCTCGTTCATGAAGGTAAAACACAAATCGATATGATAGTCAGCGGGCACAGCAAGAGGAAGGTGAGCTCCGTAGTGCTTCAGTCTATTCTCAAACTACGTCTGTTCTGCAACAACGGCAGATCAATGGATAATCAACAATTTGAGCTTACGGGGCTTCCACCAGACTCAGATGAGGCACTGGCCTATCTCCAGCAACATGAGCGGAACATCTGCGCTATTTGCTCTGTTACGATATACTCTATTGACAATTCTGACAAGACAGATGGTGGCAGGTTCATATTTTCCTGCTCTCATTTATTTTGTCGCACTTGCATGCCTCAGTATCGTAATCGGAAATCTCCCTGTCCAGCCTGCCAGCAGGAAGGGGAACCGGAACTGTCAGGGGTTCGGGTGATGCAAGATCAGCAAGCAAGCACCGGCACAAGCGGACAAACTGGCGGTGGCCGATCTATCAACGACTATCCGTCGAAGTTACTCTCTCTCTTGGCCGACATTCGTCAGCACAATACACAAAAAAGGTAATGTATCTCATTGTGTGTTCATGTATCGAACAGACCAAGCTTATTATTTGATATCAGTATCATCTTTTCTTGCTGGAAGAAGACGCTGTTCTTGATTAGCGACCTTCTTTCACATCATTCCATTAAACATGGTATGGTCCATGGTTCGCGAACGCTCGCTGAACGCACCAAAGTGTTAAAAGAGTTTCAGTCGAAAACTGGCCCAAGTATTCTACTTATGACCTTGGGGACGGGTGCCGTAGGGTGAGCTTGCACTCGTATTTTGCTAGTGTAATGATTTCTTGGTTACTTACTGCTTCATAGATTGAACCTTGCTGTCGCATCCCGCATCTATCTCCTGGAGCCGCAATGGAATCCATCTATCGAGGAGCAGGCGATTGGGAGAGCACTTCGACTGGGTCAAGAATCTCAAGTCGTTGTTGTCAGATACATCACAGCAAAGACGGTCGAACAGGTCTGGGAGCAAGCAGTGCTGTTGTCGTTCTCGCTAATAGTATCCAGGCTGATGTCGTATTTCGCCAAAGGAGAAAACTACAGTTGGTGGGTGGGGGATTCGGCAAAGGGAAGAATGCATCATCGGAAGCTTTGATGGAGTCGTTGTTGGTAAGTAAATCAGGGATAGACGCGAGTATGGCTGCTAAATCTGACCGTTTTCTAGCATGTGTTCAATGATGACGGCGCATCTACATGAAGCCCAAAGCACGGTTCTCTTTCAACATTTTCCGCTACATGCCTGTTTTTCGAGGTCAGGGTATTAAATTAAAAACATAGATCATATTTAGTGGCTGTTCTATACCGAAAAATTGCATCTTTACAAAAAGTTGAAATATTTGTATTGATATTTTGGATGGCCTCATGGAGATCAACGGAAATACCCAATTAGGCATGGCCGACAGCTTCTCCGCTCCCGAAGTGTGTACCCCACTCTGTCTTCCGGTGGAACAAATTACCCTAAAGGGAACCACCTGAACCTCGGAGCCATGGCTGCCAATGGCGTTCTTGTAATGAGACTTGGAGAACTTGTTATATAAAGGGTCTATAACCCCGAGAGAATACCAGATAACGCTTTCAATCATCACTCTCTTCCAAACAAAGTCATCTTTACAACAATCACCCACCTGCAAGGTCATCATGAGTTCTAACACCTACGAAATCACAGTCACTCTACAGCAAATCGCCAAGATGATCGACCACTCTCTTCTGCACCCCACCATGACAGACGCCGATATTCTCCAAGGCCTTGCCATCGCCAAAAAGTACGGCGTCGCCACAGCCTGCATCAAGCCTTATGCAATTTCCATGGCTAAGCAGGAACTTCAGGGCACTGATGTCTTGATCTGTCCCGTCATTGGCTTTCCTCATGGAAATAGTAGCACTGCCGTCAAGGTCTACGAAGCTGATGTTGCTACTGCTGTTGGCGGTAATGAAATCGACATGGTCATCAACATCGGCAAGGCACTCGGCGGTGACTGGAACTACGTTGCTGATGAGATTCGTCAAGTCAACAATGTCGTTGTTAAGTGAGGGGCTATTTTGAAAGTCATATTTGAAAACGACTACCTCAATGAGGAACATATTATACGCCTTTGCAAGATCTGCTCCGATATTGGGGTGGCGTTCGTCAAGACTTCGACTGGTTATGGTTTCGTTAAGCAGGAAAACGGCATGTACAGTTACAAAGGCGCTACTATTCCTCATCTGAAGCTCATGGTAGAGGAATCTGCCGAGGATGTTCAGGTAAAAGCTGCTGGAGGTGTTCGCACCCTTGACGATTTGCTGCATGTTATGTCACTAGGCGTTACACGTATTGGCGCTACAGCTACAGTTGCAATCATGGAGGAGGCGGTCAAGAGGGGAATCACGGATCAACCTACTGTGGTTACATTCAAGCCCATGACTGATAGCTCAGTCGGAGGATATTGAGAATAACCGTAATGGGGGCTAGACTACTTCATGTGAAAGCTTGGGGTTGAGATGTAAAATAATCCATTTATTGTTTGTAGGAACCATCAAGACTATAGCCTCACGCTCTGTCTGTCACCATTCGCTGAATTTCGAGTTTATCACTTCCTCTGTCACGCTTCTCCCATTATGAGCAATTAGAACATCCTGCTGTAACAAATTGCCAGATTTAAGGAGCTATGATTAAAATATTAGACCGCATGTTTGGAGAAAAAAGGAATAGCAGGTCGGACTGGGAGTGTCTCAGCCTCATAAGGCCGGCTCCGGTGAATAATAAGACGGAACTGCTAGAAGCGGTTATCCCACAAGAAAAGTGTAACTCCGAAAATTTCCCCATCTTCATCATCACAACATTCTTTCACAACCCCAAGCATCAAAGAATGAAGAGCAATCTGCGCAAAGTTTCCAGGGCTTGCGAAAGATGTCGCAAGCAAAAGCTGAAAGTGAATCCGCCCCTCTTAATGATGGATCAGTTGACTGAATGTGACAGTGTGATATCGAGCGACCGTGTACCTTGTGTTCACGAGCAAATGTTCAATGCATCGCATCGGAAAGTTCAAGATGGAGACCTTATGAAAGTATACCGGAGCAAGCCGCAACAGCAAAGAAGTCACCCAGACACCAACCCGGAGTTACTGCCAGCTCAGTGGTAGAATCACCTTGGAATTCTAGTGCGACAGTGAAGCTAGTTGAAGAGGTAAGCTGAGAAAACCCGTGACCCTTCCTTATCTCACCACTAATGCTTAGTTAAGGCGTTTCAACAGCATGACGCTGCCTCACCCGAACCTGTCGAATTCTCGGCTCTCAGATCAGAGACTTGGGCTCAATCTCAAATCACTGCCGAAAATGACACCAATAGTACTTTTAGGAGACTTGTCTCTAAGCAGCCTAAAGATATAAAACTACAGAAAGGCCGCATCAAGTCCAAGCTGTCTGCAACAGAGAAGGAACTCATGTCTTTGTTACCCGATCTGGGGACAGCGACTCTCTTGATCGACAACTACTTTGACCGGATCCACTGGTTCATGTTAGTCTTTCATCAAGATGATTTCAGAAAAAGGTTCCAGGATCTTTATCATACAACAGACTTTTCTTCCGGTCCCAGTGGCCCATCGAGAGATATAGGGTTTGTCGCTGTTCTCTTGGCTGTTCTCGCGACCAGCTTGCATCACATCGGCGCGCAAGAAAGCAAGCTAAAGTCTTGTAATATTGATCCGAAACATCGAAAAGACCGGATTCTAGACACCCTCAAATTGAGATTTTTGGATATTGTGTCAAGAGGTTCTCTTGGAACGGTGCAATTCTGCGTGTTGCTAGCAAGCTATTACCTGTACCACGGTGTACCCGGCATGGCCTGGCCACTATCTGGTTCCGGTTTGCGGATCGCCCAAGCACTAGGCCTTCATCGAAAAATAACGCCTGGAGATCCAAACAACCAGTCTCTTAATCGGCAGATACAAGACCAGAAACGAGCATGGTGGGCCGTCTACGAGATAGATACCTTCTGCTCAATGCTGTATGGGTTTCCCCTAGGTTTTTCTGATGGCGATTGTAATGTCGAGGCGCTAGATCCGTATGACGAGTACTCTGGGTCGACTGAAGAGTCCCGCCAGACGATGAGACCATCGTTGTTGTTCTACAAGTGCGCAATGTCAAAGCTGTCGACTATTGTCAAATGTGCATTAGTCGAGCTTTACGGCACTCGGCCAAATTGCAACATAAAAAGCGTTATCGATAGGGTTGCGGCTTCCAACGGGCGTCTCCAAGAGTGGTATAGAAGCCTGGCCCCGAAGCTCAGATTTGATGGTCATGGTTACGACCGTGAGAGTACTGGACGAGACTTTGAGGAGTATCTGTTCCGCCTACAAGCGCTATCTCTCAAGCTGGCATACGAGAACGCGAAGATTTTAATTCACAGGCCTCTACTATCTTCCAAAATGGCTAGCTCGACTTCAACAGACACTGCCACTTCGAAGACTGACCCATTTCGGCTGGCGATGGCGGAGTGTAGGGAAGCTGCACTACAGATATCGAATGTCGCATCGACTCCATACCTCTTGGAAGCATCTGAGACATATGCTATAGCTGTCGTGTCACTGCACCTTTTAACAGCGGGCGTGACACTCTGTATATCGATGACCCTTGATCCTTTCTCCAACTCGGTCGAGACAATATCCGGGATACGGCAACTAATGCAGGTACAAGTGCTTCTCGAGGATAAGTCGGTTGTTGCTGCACAGAGTTTGGACATCACGAAAAGATTAATGGGCCTTGTGATGGCAAAAGTGAGCAATGATAGGCCAGAGACTGAGGTTGTGGGCAGTGCATATAAAGAAGTCCCTCCCAGAGACGGAAGCGAAAGGAACTCCGCAGGACCCGAGGGAGGATCTTTTAGGCAAGCGCCGATGCCCGCGACAAATATTGACTTGAACTTACCGCATAAGGTGAACAACGGTAGCATAACTGATACACTCGGCCCGAGTCTCTCAGATCAAGACATTACCGTCTACGCTGACACGTCGTTGGATGACACCCTTCTAGAATATGAACAAGGTGAGTTTTATCGACTCCTGAGAAAGAACTTCCAAATTTTAACTACTGGAAATAGCGACCAGTCGTCTTTTCACTGGAGATATCACATATGACCCAGGTGACTCAATCCTGGACAACCCGTTCTTGGAACAGAACCAAGGCTGGATATGGAGTTGGAACTTTCTGGAATAGGCTCGGGAAAATTCTAAGCAGTGGCTCTTGGATGGTCGGCATCGCAATTGGCTCCCCAAAGGTATTGGCGCCAGTGGCCACTAAAAAAGTACACAAACGCTCAAAGTACGAGGGAGTAGTTGCGAAGATTCATAGTAAGGCTTTATAATTAGTTTCGAGTAAACCTTTGGAATTTGATCATATAATAGAAAGGAGAAAACGGCGAGCTATGTAGAATAAGAGAACCGAGGACGCAGATACAACGCCCAACCGAGAAGTGACCTGCAGTAAGTGTCCAACTGATCCTAAAATCAGTTCGAGGCTGCGGCATCCTTTCTCACCGCAAATGGATAATCCACATAGCCCTCGGCATCGCTGGTATAGAACGTCTTCCTCTTATACTGGTTAAGGTCCAGGCCCTCCTTGATCCTGTACACCAAGTCCGGGTTCGCCAGGAAGCTTCTACCGAACATGACCATAATCTCCTTGCTGGGATGTTCTTGGTCAACGAGCCTTTCCGCCTCTCTCAGCTTGTACCCGCCGGCAATGAGAAACGGTCCCTTCCAGAGATCGTATGCGAAATCAAGTTTCTCGTTGGAATCGTTGTTGTAGTCCTGGCTGCCGGAGATGCGAGACTCGATGAGGTGGAGATAGGCTAAGTTTAGACGGCTGGCCAAGTTGATTATGTCTGTAAACTGAGGGATTGGGTCTCTCATGCACATGCTCTGGAAGGTACTCCATGGACTGAGGCGGATGCCAACGCGCTCTGGGCCGATGGCTTCGACAACGCGTTCCAAGATCTCAGTGATGAGACGAGACCTGTTTTCAATGCTGCCGCCGTACTCATCATCGCGCTGGTTGCTGACGTCTTGGAGGAATTGGTCGAGCAGGTAACCATTGGCACCATGGATCTCAACACCATCGAAACCTGCCTTTATCGCATTCTCCGATGCAGTGACGAATGCCTGAATCATTTCATAAATCTCATCCAAGGACATTGCTCGGGGCTGAGCAGGACTGCCTTCAATCGGGATCGCACTCGGTCCGATGATGTCGATACCTTCATCCTTCGCAACTTCGACAGTCGCAGCACGGCCCATTGCAAATATCTGCACATAGATGAAGCTTCCCTTACGGTGCACCTCGTCTGTGATGTCCTTCCAGGCGTTGACTTGCTCTTGGTTCCAGATTCCAGGCGTTCTGGCGAAACCTCCACCAGCAGCGGGGGAGACGAGAGTTCCCTCTGTGATGATAAGAGTCCCAGGTATGGAAGCGCGTTGGCCGTAGTACTCTTTCATAAGCGCATTGGGAACACGATCAATGCTTGCTCGGAGGCGTGTAAGAGGGGCCATTCCGATACGATGTTGGACTTTAATGTTGCCGATTTTCATGGGCTGGAAAAGGCGTGATTCTGACATGATGATTGCGGTGTATTGAAGTTGAACCCACTGTAGTTGATACAAGTTGAAAGATGGTCACTGAATATTGACTGATGTGAATTTCTCCCACCGTCCATCTCGGACGCTTTTATATCTCAATGATCGGGACTGATGACAAAGAGAAGTTTGCAATGGAACCATCATAAGATTACGAGCTGATAAATCTTCCAATAAATTCTCTACATTATCAACCATGTTTCACTGGAGCGCTGACACTTAGACCTCGTGCTATCAAGGCGCAGACCTGTCTAGATATGGAAATGAGGTTGTCCTCGATGCAGCAATGACATACTTCCAAAAGAGGAAACGAGACGATGCCAAATGTGGTTTAGCTGATCTACACCAGGGAGATGTGGATCTTACGGTGGACGATTTCTAAGCAGCCTCAAGCTTGCGGTGAGCGAGACGCCACCAAGGGCCAATTCTATCTGACCTAGATGGCGCCATATACTTGCCACAAACGCATACTCGGAGCGCTGCAAGGACCGAATCCGGGACATAAAAAAGTGCGTGTGTACTAAATCGCTTGCATATCTATACTAACTGTTGCTAGTGGTGCACTTTCAGTTTGTCTCCGTGCAGGGCACTCCCGATAAGACCAGCGATAAGGCTACCAAGCGCCTCGCTCGATCACATGCAGTGAAACAGGCATTACAGAAGAAGAGACAGCTAAAACAGGCATCGATGCAACATTTCTCTGTAAGGACAGTCGATGATGAAGAGAAACAAAGAAATGTTTGCAAGAGCCTATGCAATAAGCGTTTAGTTCCGTTGCCTGTTTCGCTATCAGCAAGCCTTCTTGATCCGTTTCAAAGTCTTGCTGTGGACTCTAAGCGACTGCAAATTTTATTGAACGATTGTCAGTTCTCGAATTGAAACCCAGTTATATTACTGACGTATCCTAGTTAATGCACGCCAAGCTCCTGAGCCTGTCTTCAGTGTTGAAGACGAGTTTCAGAACTTCCAATCGGTGTTCCGATCCGGTCTCGTTGATCCTGCCTTGTTGAATGCCGTTATGCTGTCGTTGGCTTTTACTGCGAATGGTGGAGTCATTAATAAGGAATGCCTGGTATACCGGGGTCAAGTAATCCAGCATATCCGTGAAAGAATAAGTATTCCCGATAAAGTCGTGTCGGAGTCAACTATTGGTGCCATACTGCTGTTAGTCGGTGTTGAGGTGAGATCCTCGCTTCGATCACATGAAGGTATGCGTGAACTAACTGACTAGGCACGGCTTGGCACAACTTCTCAAGTTCAGCTTCACATGGGTGCAATACAGTATCTCCTCAATGCCTGTGAACCAGTTGTTGTGAATCTCACTCATGGCATCAAGCGCGCCATATTCTGGTACTTAGATCCCATAAAGTGAAAGCTATCCTCTGACTCTCTGCCAGGCAGGACTTGAACTCGTCAATCATGGTGGGTTCAAAACGAATTGTCGACCATACCACCTTTACCGAACTCCAATGGCAACGAGACTCAATAGCTCCAGACTTCTTTGAGCTACCGCCAGGCTTCCAAGTACGGTCTCATTTATTCAGCCAAGACTTCCTGGATATAGTCAGAGATATCCATGCTCTCCGGTGCATCAGAAACATTTACCAACGTACCGGCCGTCCAGTCTCAACAGTAAATATCAACAGTCACACAGCATCCATTCAATCTCGCCTTCAAGCCCTTCCAAACACTTGCCCGATATCCAAGGCTTGTCATCTCGCAGCGTACATGTGCTCAGTAATGTTGTGCTGCAAAGTTTGGTGCGCTTTAGTAATTCCCGTGAGTCCCCCACGCAGCCTCTGGAAGCTCTCGCTAACTTGGAAGTCCAATATCACTGCGCAACTTCTCAAAGAGGTTGAAGAGATTCGCCATGAGCCTTTATGGGACGAGCATGCGGACTTGTTAGTTTGGCTGATATGTATTGGTGGAGTATTTGCTCCAGTCGGGCCTGTACGTTCAGGTTACACAGCACTTTTGCATTCGACGTGTTTCGAACGACCCAGCCTACACTGTTTGTGGTCTGATGCAAGCGAGATTTTGAACCAATTCATCTGGTCGGACTTGGCCTTTGGATCTGCCGTTAGGAAATTTCTAGAAGAGAGCTCAATACGACATTGACATTGAGCACGTCATGAGATAGATGGATTGAAAAACAAGCTTGCTCAAGTATTGAATCATTATTCTGGAAAAGACCTTATCCACAGCAAAATGTGGCCTGGGTCCAACTGTTAGTCGGTCCATGTATTTTGGGTGGAATTATTAACAGATTGCTAAGCCATTAACGTTATGAGGGGCATTTGCTCAACATGACGTCACTGTGCCTCTTTTGACGTCTTTGATATCTCAGCAATCGAAGTCCTCAATAAACCTATGCTCATAAACCCAACTAAAACCATTAAACTCACGTCAAGCAATTAATCTAAACGATTTTACGAAAATGGCTGCAAAGAGCGTCTTTATGTAAGGTCCCTCCCAATCTCACCCACTGTAAGCCGACGCTGACCCCTCGCTTAGTACTGGCACCACCGGTTTCATCGGAGGTGATGCATTCTACGCATTGCACAAAGCTCACCCCGATTGGAACTACACCATCCTTGTCCGAAGTGAGGATAAGGGAAAGGATGTGCAGAAGCAATATCCTGATGTGAAGCTAGCGATCGGATCTTTGGATGATTCCAAGGTCATTGAGAAGGCAGCTTCTGAAGCCGACATCGTCATTCGTTAGTACCCCCGTTGTTCTAATTTGATCCAGATACTGACCAATATAGATACTGCTGATAGTTCTGATCACCAAGGCGCTGCCAAGGCTATCGCTGCCGGTCTGCGATCTACCCACTCAAGCTCAAACCCCGGCTACTGGATTCACATCAGCGGAACAGGCATCCTCTGCTGGTACGATATGGACAACAAGCGCTACGGAGAAGCTCCTCTTCCCGAACAAGCCTATGACGATCTGGAGGGAGTCGACAAGGTCACCTCCCTCCCCGATACCGCTTTCCACCGTGATGTCGACAAGATTGTCCTCGACGAAGCTGCCAAGGATCCCAGCGCCGTAAAGGTCACCGTCGTCTGCCCTCCTACCATCTACGGAACCGGCCGCGGACCCGCCAACCAGCGAAGTCGCCAAATCCCGGGCTTGACTGAGACAACTCTCGAGAAGGGCTTTGGTCCCATCATCGGCGCCGGCGAGACAGAATGGGATAACGTGCACGTCCACGATCTCTCCAACCTACTCGTTCTTCTCTCCGAGCGCGCCGCATCATCTGAGAAGCAGTCCGATGAGCAGGAAATTTGGGGTCCAAAGGGATACTTCTTCGCGGAGAACGGTAAACACAAGTGGAGTCAGATTTCTGCTCTGATTGCCAAGGAGGCTAAGAAGCAGGGCGTTATCGATAGTGATGAGACCAAGGTGCTGGATGTTGATGAGGCACAAAAGAAGCTGGGATTCCAGGCTCTTTCGTGGGGATTGAACAGTCGTGGTGAGGCCAAGAGGGCGAGGAAGTTTCTTGGTTGGAAGCCAGTCAGTGAGAGTTTGGAGGAGTGGATTCCTGAGTCGGTACAGATTGAAGCTAAGAGACTGAACAAGGCTTAAAACATGGTTTGTCTAGACGCTTAAATTGATGTCACATTACTTTATATCAACCTCAAGGATCTGATATGTTCTACCGATTATGCTGTATTTTTAGCCGATATCTTTGATATTATTTGAGTCTAACACGCTGCACTTGAAGTGTCTAGACACCCTGAGAATATCTTAGCCAGATACAACAGAACTATTATTTGTGTACTCTTCATAGGATAGAGATAGACCGAGCGTCATTGGTTATCATGGCAAGGTTTATGGCTACATCGTTTTGTACTACGGTAGCCTCACTGGTGAACTTGTTAAACTTTCCTTATGGGTGAGCTGAGAGTGACCGCTGTATCAGCTTTTAGGAGTTAACCAAGTGATATAAACTGTAGCTTACTTTGCATTGTAGGTTTGATGAAGATTTCTCATGCACCCTCTCTGGAGTGATTATTTGTTCTGTATCTTATCTTAGCTCTGCGCCTAATAACCGTGAAGGGATCTATTGACCCCGCGGCTTTTCGTTCTAGACCAGACCACGAAGCTGAACATCAATGCAGGGCTAAATCTACAGGACACGTGCCAGAAGCAGCCACTATCACACATCTAGACCCTGAGATTGCGTGGGTTTTGATAAATATTCTCCGGGCGAATTGTGATTCCAGAACCGTGACCTCCTTAGCTCCCCCATAAGTTCATAACGGAAAGCAGGCCACGAGGGCGGCGAACCATGGGATACCCAGTGAGTGAGACTTTTTTAGCTTAACTTGCATCACGCAGCTAGGATTTAAGTCTAAGATAGCCAATCCGCCGACAGCTAGCCTTCTTGCGATTTCAATCCGCCGCTTTAGCAACTTACTATGTGCCGACTTCCGCGACCCCATGTGCTCAGCAACCAGCGAAGAAGCCACTAAGTCAACATTATCTATCAAAGTCTAGATTCACTCGTATGCATGTTTCAGTTCACGGACATGGCAGCTCGCCACAATTGAACAGCTGGGCGGAGAAGCGGTGCCGTGCCGTGCCGAACCTAGACTGCCTTGGGCTAGACGGGGTGAGCGCCAAAAGCTTAGCACTTCTAGTTCAGCGACTAGTAGGCGCCGGGGGCACCACTATCACCCGTAGGGAAGGCTGGGGATGGGCATTCAGCTGTGGCCAGGCAAGCCACTTGTAACGAGTGAGGAGACCTGATGGATTGCTGCATGCACTTCGGACCTGCAGATTCAGCTTCGTCCGCTATGCGCCTACAGTTGTAATTCAAAGCCAATTCCGGCATACTCGATGCTTCGTCTCTAGTTGATGTCTTTGAATTGACTGACTCAATATCGAAGTGAAAAATGCAACTTTAGCATTAGTTTAACATATTCGTCTGAGCCCTTACATTCCGACAAAGTATAGCGAAACTTCTAACTCTTTGTATGTAGAACGATGAACAGCTGAAGCAGGCCATAATTTCCGTGATCTAACAATGACTCCTTTTGTTACATGTTGTCATCCATTCAGTTGTGGCATATCATGGATCATGACAGATAAGAGTGAATCAGTAGACGGGCCATCATTCACCATAAATCTGGACCCTGGCTGTCTTACAACCTAAGACTATCGTTTAGTGCTCTCTTGTCACCAACTGTCTCTGGGTCAAAGCTATAGTCATAGGGAAACAGCACAAATTCTCGATTCTGCTCTCCACATCTAGCTAATCGCGGTTATTGTAACTCATTGCCATCCATTCCAATGCGACGATATCATGATTCAAACTTGGGTGCTGAATCGACTCTATCTAGACCGCTCTTTGCTATTGAACCTGGCGCATACAACAAAAGAATCACTCAATTAGGGTCTGTTGACCCCAGATGTTACATGTCTCGTGTTGTTCTGGTTTGCGGGTTGGGGGCGAGAGACGAAAGATGGCCCAGAACCGGTGGCCCCGGATTTATTTGATGGGTGGACTACTATCACATTAAATCAGGTCAGCATCATTTCCATTAAACCTGTAGCAAAGAGGCTAGAACTATCCATTCAGTGGAGTTGGACTTACGTGTGCTCTGTAGGCCCTTTGGTGTCCCAGCGCTTTGAAGACCTGAAATACCGTCTTGTAGGATGTACACCCTGGTCTTGAGTGTTCTAACATTTGGCCTGTCAGGGACAGCTGATGCATAGGTCTTGAGAAGATATCTCATGTACCAGAAAGCCATCATAGGGGAACGAACGGAGCCCCATTGACAGTTGAAGAGGACCATATCGGGTAACTTGCGGGGATCAGTAGGAAAAAGGTGATCCGCAAAGTAAGCATAGGCTTCCGCGTTATCCTTGCGTCGAAGGAATGCAGCTTCTGTCTTTAAATCCTCATTCTCTTTGACATCCCACTGAATTGCTCCCTGAATCTTTGATTTGGCTTCGTTGTTGTCTATGCATACAGATGATTTTTAGATTAGCCATGACGTCGAGATGGTTGAGTGGATGAGCTTTTGGGCAATGAGATACCTTGACAGTCCACAAAAAAGTTCTGTTCTTTTGGATTCAATGCGTTCCACAGTTCTGTTGGAGTGATGAAAGAGATCTGCTGGTAGGCATAAAGATCGAGCACGCTGATCCTCTCCGGCTCCGGATCTTTCTTGGACAATTCACTCAAGCGGTACATTGGCCCAACGTTCTTATTCGCACCAGATGGCGCCGGGTATGCATCATGAGCGGCTTCCATGTTGAAAATACTGAAAGAAAAGTATGAGATTGAATGAGAACTTGTGACCCCTTCCACAACACAGGGACGATGTAAAGGTAAAATATGAGGAGCAGAATACTAATGAAAGCACACAAGGGAACACTTAGCTGTTCAGGTGAGTTCAAGCCTCTGTATAGAGATATCTCGCAGTCCTAAAAGAATGAAAGAAACGGGGTGATTAGAATAGCTTCTTACCATCCATCCCATGCATGAGTCCAAATGATCATACGATTCCCGAAAGGGCTGATTGAATCACCAGGTGACACTGAATCACAGAAAGGACAATTTAAGAACGGTCTAGAATTCGGCGGGTGAAAGACCCTGACTGAGCAGTGAAGATGGCTCTTCCAGAGCTAGTAATTGCGCCGCATCATTGTCAACTCTTAGCCTAGAGTCACGAATAAAAGGTGATATCAGCTACACATGAACAGCATCCTCACGGATGTTACCAGCTTGGGCATAACCTGAATGTGGTCAGCGCTGGGTGTGAAGAAAGTGGAGATCGATAGTGCGCCAATAGTTCATGCAGGGGATATTCCTGGGGTCGGCCGTTCCGCACTAGAGGCGGATGGACGGATCTGGATCAATCAGAGTAACATGTCTATGTACTTGCGACAATTGCATATGTTCCTCTGGGTTAGTAGAGAGGTGTGAGTTTAGTAAATGTTCACAAAATAGCTTTTCTATCAATTATATCTAGTAAGATCTCGGATAAGTAGAATATATGATCACCGCCAGAGTTTGGGCAGGTAGATCCAGACGAAATTTGCACCTTGCAGAGCTCTCATCTCTTCTTCTTCACCATACCTCTCCTCACAACCATCAGTGTAGCCTGCCTTGACACAATAGTCATCCCGAACTTACAAGATGGCTCTCAATCTTGCCCCGTATCATGCCGCTATGAGAATTGGCCAAGGGTAAGTACCATAGCGTCGAACAGGCCACCAACACTGACATTGTTAGTTTCAACTCCTATACGCATGAAATCTTGATGAATGATGCCGTTGTCTATGACACAGAGACCCCTGGTGGTGACCATTACCAGGGCGACACCAAGCAAGTCAGTCAGATTGTGTCGTACTGCACACGTCACGTCGACAAGATCTCTGAAATAACGGATGCCATGAATGTCTCGGCAGCCCTGAGCATCAAGACAGCTACAGCAGGTGGCGGCCTCACAGGATCCTACGTCAACTCTGACAAGTTCAAGGAGAGTACCCTCAACTTCTTTGTCCAGGTGACCGTCGTCAATCAAACCATCATGGCTGAAGACGTGCGGCAGTTCAACGCCATTGATGGCGTCTGGAACACCGGCAAGTTCATGAAGGTATACGGAGATTGCTACATCTCTGGATTCATCGAGGGAGGTGAGCTTGATGCTATCGTGTCTGTCAAGATCACCGACAAGGCGACCGAGTCAGACATCAAAGCTGCGCTTGAAGCGAGTTTCGGACAGGGCCGTGCAGCTGGTGGCAGTTTGAATGCTTCGTTCAGTCTTGATAAGACGAATGCGTTCAAGAACTGCGAGACGACCATCACCGTTAACTGGAATGGTGGTGGGGATATCAAGCCCGCCGATGAGCTATGGTCCATCGAGTCACTTACCAAAGCGGCGGCCGCATTCCCCTACAACGTTGCTCGATGCCCGCAGAGAACCTAGTAAGTAATTCCTTCGTATTTGTGCTTTCCTCGGACGACCGAATCCTGACGATACCACGTAGCGCTATACTCACAAAGTACGAGAACCTTCTCAGTTTCCAGAAGCTCAGCCCTAAGCCAACTGTTCTTGACTACGACGTTGCCAGTCTCTACACCAACGATCTCTTGGATGCCATGATGGCTTACAAGAGCATCTGGAAGAAGATTCACCTCGGTTAGTGTTGAATGCTTGCGAGAAACGCTGTGCATAACACTAATTACAATGACCTCGTAGACATTACCGACTATGAGGATAACAATGTCACACTGAAGACGGCCAAGATAGAGCCAAGAAAGACTGAAACAAAGAGGGAGATCAGCAGGCCCAAAAAGATGGAAGCCCTTCACTTCTTGCAAGATCTAGTCGACACAGCTCGTGAAAACTCTGGCGACAGCAGTGAGCAAGTGCTAGAGCTGGTCAACCTCTTGCACTCTCCTGGCGGCACCCACACCGCAAGCTCTCAATCATCCAAGAGCTTCGAATACCCAGACAACATTGGCATCCCATACGAACCTGATGAGTTCGGACTGGAGAAGGCCAGGAAGGACTGCAGACTGGAGATGCTCAAGATCGTCAAGGAGGTGGATGAAGTCATTGCCAACCCCACGCTTGCGCTGGACCCGGATCGAGATCTTCAGTACACCAATCCCACTTTCTTCCGAAAGCTACTCCCTGTAAGTTGCGTACGGACGGCACTTGCCGTTTTCATGTGTTTCATATTTCTAACGATTGCTTTGCAGACTGTTACCAGGATTGAGAAACCCAAACTGATCACCGCCTCTGCCGCACCGGCCCCCGCGCTACATGGGAGGCTATACTATGCTCCTAAGGAGCTGCCAGACCATTTCAAGCCCATGTATGAGAAAGCTCAGAATGACCCCAAGTCTTCCAAGTTTCTCATGACAGCATGGGCAGGTGATCACAGCAAGCATGAGCCCGGCACTGTCTTCAGCGACTTCAGCACCGTGTCTAACAGCCACATTGTCAAGGGCGTCACCGTTTGGACCAACAGCAACAACGCCAATAGCTACATCGTGGCTTACCAGCTTGACTTCACCGACAAGCCATCTCACTTCCGCAGTCACGACGACAAAGCAGGTATTCCGACAAACAGCAAAAAGTTAAGCTTTGCGGTGACCGACGTCAGTGATCGCATCACGTCGGTGCAGATCACGGCGGGCAAGTTTCCTGATTTCCCGGTCAAGGTTATAAGTTCTATCACGTTGACTACTGCCAAGGGCCAGTCGGCCAAGCTGGGTATGGACGCGCCTCCTGATCAGTCAGATACGCTGTGGACGGATGCTCCAGTGTCAAACTACTCTTTCAAGGGTTTCTGGGGTGAAAGCGGGTCAGCATTTGATCGCTTGGGCGTGTTCTATGGTCTTGACGAGTAGAGCACATGTTACGGCCGATAATGGCCCTCTTTTAGACAATTATTTTGAATTTCATCAATCTTATTCATAGTCTCAATAAATCTAGTCTATACACTCGATAAGCCGTCGCGTGATTTCTATTTGTTATCTGGCTCATCTGCAACTGTGAGTAGGTTGAGGGTTTAAAAGAGGCTTCAGCCCCAACACAAAGGTAAAGGATACATATTAACACATATAGGCTATATACTCATCGCCCTCACTGGTGCCTAAAGATATAGCTTTTGGCTGAAAGGTTAGACAGTCTCTAATAGTATATAAAGCAGAGCTGCTGCTCTTCTTTCAGGATGAGCGAGCCTAACGCACATAGAGAACACGCAAGGTAAGTTCATCTGCAACATTGAATGAAAGACCTTGAATGATACCTATCAACTGGTATCTAAAGATACCTCTTGTATGTTAGGAGCAAACTGTTTACATGAAACTACCTCCAATAGCTTCTACAGGCTACTTGATAGGCGATTGATCTGCTCCTGCTATTCTGTGTATCTGATTTTGCACAATCTTGTGTATTTCAAAGTACCAATAATCACTACGTAACTGTCTATCGCTAGTTCCTGTACAGAGCTATCTGATAGTCCCTCAAATAACGAAATGGCATCAGAATCACCTGAACTACTAAACCAGCCCGACAAATATCTAAACAATGAGACCACTCCAGCTCATCCTGGTCTTTAACTAGCCGTAACTCCCGCATTCTTTCACGGACACGAAAAGGCAGTCTATCTACATTCTGGAGATATCCTATACTCTGCCTTCTCACCTCATTGAACTGATCCTGAGAAACCTTGTCCAAGCCCTGCTTCTTCGACGGGTAACCGTGGCAAGTGTTGGTTAGTGTGTCATAGCCGCTCATAGTTACCTGAAAAGTCTCGTCATGTGTTGACTTTTCTTTCTCAAAGGTTTTGCTGGCCGTGAAAAACAAGACCTTGACTTTGATAGTCACCTTCTCTTTGGTTTTAGTATCGACAGTGTCGTCGCTCGTAGCCACGTAGACACCTGCATCCCCTCCCAGGATGTAGCACGAGACGTAATAGTCACCGTAGACTTCCTGGAATTTGGCTTGGCCATTGGGCTCTCTCAGCAGCATTTCTGCTTCATACGATAGACGAGGCTCCGCTTTGAACCTTATCACTCCTTCGCGGGCCAAGCAGGTGCGCGACACGCTGTAGGTCTACCATATATCAGCCAAACTGAGCCTTTAGCAAGACTATGGTTGACTTACATCTTTCGTCTCTAGGACTGTCTTGTCATACGACCCTGTGACGCTTGCACTCAGGAATGCGCATCCAACTGCTACTCCCAAACTGCCACTGGTATGCTCCATGCCAGTCGAGTGAGAGGTGGACTCAGCATCGCGAAAGTTATGTCTGCCCTCCACTTTGCCGTCATAAAGCAGTCGCTGCTTTTTGAGCTCGTCAATGTTGAAGGGGGATCTGGCTGTGATCCAAGGATTTGGTGTGGATACAAGTTTCGATGAGAAGCCAGTGCCTAAGGTGAGCTCTCGATGGATCCATGGGATGACAATCTCTCTGCCAATGTCGACCTGCTTCTCTACAGTAGGCACCGGAAGGTCTTCCAGAGATAGCATTTTATCGCAGTGTGAGGTGACGCGTGTTGAGAAGATTTGTGGTGAACTGTAGTCGTAGGTGTAACTGTAAGCATAGCATAGAGAGTGTAGGGACTGTCTGCCAAACACGAATCCCTGTTTGAGCAGTCGGCGTTCGCCGCTTGCATCATGTGGGCAATGACTCCAGGTGCAAGGGTTCTATTCAGACCGACAGTCCAGATCTATCGCATACTTCAGCTGAACACAAAAGGATTCAATAGTGTGTGATAACAGCATCCGTATCACTTTAGTGAGGTCAGCTCAATGTCTAGATGCCTCGATGAGGATAGGATGTGAACTGCTGTTGATCATCTGTATTACTGAGTGGTCTCGAACAAGCGACCAGGGTCTGCGCTTTGATCAATAGCTCTTAGTAGCGCCATCGTAGTGTACTATAGTGGGGAACAAGCCACGCCATAGCCTAGAAATATGCCTATAACAGGATCATCACACAAGTATAGAGTACTTCTGTAGACAGAAAGCTTTCACGCCAGGGTGTTATCTAAATGCGCTAGATTCTATTAATCCAGTTTCAGATGCAATGTGACCGAATCGTGCCATGTTGCATGTTCACAGATGTAAAGATGCATGCTCTTCGGCTATCGGCATCTCTCGGCGCCAATTTTGTCTCAGATTCTGGGGAACTATTGAGTGATGCATGTTCTAGCCTTAGGTCCATAGTTTGAATGAGTTTTGCGGTTGTAAGCGACCTGAACTCCAAGCTGTATCCCATGTCCAGTTGCATCTGGACTCAAAACTAAACGACAGGTGTTGGCACAAAAGGTCCTCCGAGTGGTTTCTATTCGTTCACGTGTTATCAGGAGATAAAGACACACTCAAAGTATTCTAAGCATCTCACTTTTTCGCTTTCAGAACATAACATAGCAAAACCTATCTTCACCATGCCTCAAGAGACTACGATACGCCATTCCGTACCAGTCGCTAATCGCGGTGGCAAGGACAATGCCAAACCTCAACCGTATGTCACTTCATCACAATTAACACAGCCAAGCTATGACTAATCTATGCGGCTGCATAGCCCCAAATCCCTCCCAGCTCTCAAGTCAATTGACCAAGTAGAGTTGAATACTTTGCAGGGCGTTAAAGTACTGGATGGTGCGGGGGTCGTCCAACTAAAAGATGATAGTTATCGCGTGTCCCAGGCTGCTCGGGATGCCCATATCGACAAGATTAGAAGTCTCAGTCAAGATAATCCATCCTTAGGCTCCATCAACTTTCCAGGAATAGAGGCAACGCTGGACAACCCTACCACCATGTACGTGGGCTACTTCCATCCCAAGGTCGTAGAGGCAATTAATGCGTCTCCTGTAAGGCTACCCAATATCAAGGACGGACCTGGACTCCCTCAACTGACATGCTGTAGGAACTGCTCTGCTTTACTCCGAACGTAGTTGTCGAAAAGTATGTCACTGAGGAGCCCTGTTCTAATTGGGGGGCGTCCAAGGTCACTTTGTCGGATGACAGGTTCAACGAGATCAAGACTCTGAATGAAAGCAAACCCAACTCATGGGTCAGAGACACAGCATTCATGAACAAGAAGGGAGAGGGTGTGACCATCTTTATCATAGACGGAGAAGGTTATGTGAAAAACGATATAGAGGTAAGTTGCGCCACAATTCTCTCTATCTGGAGTCGTGTCAGCTAAGCAAGTTCCAGGCTGATCGTCCATTTACCATCAATGCCTGCCCAAAGGTTGGTAAAGCCGAAGACCATTGCACTATAGTCACCAATATTGCCTGTGGGCAACATCATGGCAGTAGGTGCTCATCGAGAACTCTCAGAAGACAGTAGCTAACAAGTTTGAAAGTCGCTCCCAAAGCTAGTGTCAAAATACACTACTTCTTGGGCACGATGCCCACTCAAGGTTTTGTGTCTTGCGCACTGGCCGGGCTTCGATGGGCAATCCAAAACAACAAATTATCCGGTCGCATCGTTTTGAATATGTCTTGGGGGCTTGGGGACACGGAGCCCGGCGCTGTTCGAATCGCATCAGGCATTCTTCAGCAGTTGATAAAAGAGTACAACATCATTCCGGTGGCTGCAGCTGGAAACAGTAAGGTGAGGAAACATCGAAACAGCCTTTTGGCGGCTTGCTGACATGGAATCCAAGACCTGCTTGACTAGCACGTCAAAGGCCTGGCCTCAATGTGAGCCCGGAGTGATAGTTGTCGGTAATACAGACAAGAAGGGTAAGATCAATGAGCAATCATGCTATGGCCCATGTACGTTAACTACCCTGTGAGGAGTATCTTTCCAGGGCTGACTCAGTAACAACAGTGGTGGCCATCTACGCACCAGGTACGGAAATAGCAGTACCAGGTAGCGATTTGACTAAGTCCGGCACGTCGTTCGGTGAGTTGTCGACCCTTTTCCTTATCTCAAAGCTTCTTTCGAATGCTTACAGACGCTTTCAGCCGCGCCATTAGTGTCCGGTTTTCTGGCCAATCTTCTTTCGTCCCAAGGCCCGGATAATAACTTCGCGACAATCACTTCTGAAGAACTGCGCAGGATGTTGCGAGATAGTTTCTCCGTCAAGACAGATCAATGGAAAGCCCCTAATCTTATGTTTCCGGGCGACGTGCGAACCATCACAGCACGCATGCCAAAGCCAGACTCTGACACGCTCACCATTACCGTCAGTATCACGCGTCCACCATTTTCTCACCAAGACCAGAACGCTAATGAATGGCTACAGATGAACAAGAATAACTATGGGATCAAGCCTCCACGAGCTACAAAGACACACAAGACAAGCCTCGATGAGCTGCTCAAGATTTTAAGCGCGGTCAAGGAGAAGAAGAAGGATGAGTACGAGTCGCTTTTGAATAAACGTGCTGGGGCCGACAACTGGGATGAGAACTGGGATAACTTCCCTGAACATAAGAATTCGTGGGAGGACTTGAAAAAGTTCAAATGCGAATATGACGTGCAAAATGAGGCAACAGCGAACGATTTCATTCACCAAATGTCGCAACGTTCAGTTGACGCGCCTGGGGTCTGTAGCTGGACAGGCGAACTTAAGCAATGATTACGGACTACTGGAGGCACTGCTAGAACAGCGCTTTTAGTTTATCGAGAATCACTCGGAAGTAGCTCTTCAATTCAAGAGCCTGGCCTAGCCAGGGGAGTGGATGCGTAGTTCAGGGTGGAACATTGTGTTCAGTTGTTTGGGCTAGGGCATGTATCCAGGTCATCGATATACATAGCTCGATACTTTCATAAGTGACATCACGATCAAGGCCTTCTGGTGTTCCCCTTTACTGTGCCTTACCCTCAATAGCAACAGAGCAAATCTGCTGAACACATCGAAGCCCAGCTTCAAAAGCGCCCTGAATCCATCCATGAGTAAAGCTGGCCTGCTCACCTGCAAAGAACACCCTATTCTCCCAGTCAGGTTTCTGCATAGTATCTAAACACTTGGTCTTTTGTATCGGTCCAAAGTAGCAGAATGCACTTCCACCAGCCAGCTCATCGGCTGGGAAGACTTGCGATGCTCCGGCTTCGAGCAGGTCAAGCGATTTGGCTCCAGGGAAGATCCTGTTCAAGTTCTCAGCCGCGATCTGGATCCTTCGCTCAGGGGAGAGGGGTCCGAGGATAGTGGCGTCTTGCTCAAAGGTGTATACTGCCATGGTGACACCGCGGTTAGAATGCTCGAATTGAGTGTTGTCATTTGTTTTGGGGAACATGGTGTATTGGATAGGCAGATCGCTGACGAGACCACCGTCTAGGCCTTGACCCGCTTTAGTGGAGACCTCCTCCCGCCATCTCTTCTTGTACTGGAGGAGGACCTTGGTGACTTCCACGTAGCGAACGTCTCGGGCTGCCATTTCCTGCTTGAGAACGAAGGGCTTTGACTTGGCAATTGTTCGCTGCTCCATGTACGGAATGGTGAGGATGAGATAGTCTGAGGTGATGGATTTCTTCAAGCTGTTGGCTGTGACTTCGTAGGTCACCTTGGCCGGAGCTTGGAGGGGGATTTGGGGGTCCGATTGTTCAAGGATACCTATCTCGGTAACTCGAGCACCATAGATGATATCATCCACCAGCGATTCTGCATTGTATTAGTTCAGTGTGCCTTCACGGAAGGGGCGTCTGCGACTCACTTTCTTTTCGCTCGCTAGAGACGAAGGCGTTGGTCACAGCATCCATGCCCTCTTGAAGCTGTTGCATGCCCGCCTGCTAGCCGCCTTTGTTACTCAACAAAAAGGCATCCTTGAACGACTCAATAAATCCATTCTCAAAGACGGCGTGAGTATTGCCAAGATCATATAGATTGATAGCATCCTCAGTCCACCCCGCCACATCTGTTAAGTAAGACCGGAGCGTGTAGCTATCTTACTCCTTGGTGATCGCAGCATACGCATCCTTGATAGCTTTGACCTGGATCTTCTGGGAAACGAGACCTCGTCAGCGGCCTTTTCATAAGCTTTCCAAAAGTCATCCACGACCTTTCCAACAGCCTCCGTGAACAGCTTGTCGCACGTCTTCCCTTTTTAGCATTCACGGATACCAGGGAAGAGAGAGAGCAGCTTAGGGTCTTTTTCCTCCAGGAGGTCATTGAAGCGATCGTAGGTAAGCGTCTCGCCGTAGCCCAAAATGTAGATGAATTTGTTCTTCATCTCAAAGTCGAACAACTGGGGCTTGAGACCAAAGTCTTCGATGTACTTGTGTAGCAAGTAATGATTCGCGGGAATGCGCATGGCACCGCCCTCACCATGAAGGCCATGCGCGAAGGCTGGCTCGCGAAAGGTCTTGACTCGTCCGCCGACTCCTGAAGATGCCTCAAGGATGGTGACCTTGAACTCAGCTTTCTTCAGCTCATAGCCAGCACAAAGGCCAGAGATACCGGCGCCGACGATAGTGACCTAGCTATCTCTAGCAGGATATAGCATAGAGACGATTGCTGAGTGCACTCACTGTTGGACAGCCGGGGATGTTCTCTCCAGGCTTTCCCGGTCCATCTTTCATAAGAGACAGCAGAACATCTTGCAACTGCTCAGACTCGTCGGGGATGGGACGATCCGCATTTCCGATTTCTGACTTTACTTTCTGAAAGAGGGTTCTGGAACCATTCTGGTTGTATTTCCTGCACGCGATGAAGTAACTCAGAAGTGGGAGGGTACTCTCGGAATGGGTCTCGCAAGTGAGAAACTCATCAGTAGCGAGGTCGAATATTGAGGCCATGTTTCTTTGGGGGATAAACTGTGGGGGTATATTCAATTCTTGGTTGTTTCCTTGTGATTTCAAAGAAAGTCTGTTACAGCGTCGTACTTTATGTATTATTTGTTTTTCGGTCAATCGAAACTAGAGGTATGTCTGTGTTGCGCAGGCGACAAGATGAATCATTGGCGGCGCCACTCAAGTGACTGGCTGAGATTCCAGCAACTCACTATCAAATTGCTCTCAATCACAAACATTTATCCCTAGGATCGTAGCAATATATCACATTGCATACGCCACTAAATGCATATGGACGTGAAAGTTGAAAGCTATGTGATAGAGACTGAGTACGTGGCGTTTTAGACCCGAGCTTGATCCAGGATAGCCTGAGTGCCCACTCACTACTGCGCAGCCAGTGGCTAGCTGAGCATAGCTATCTAGATATTTTAGGATCCCATTTCATGACACAGGTTGTAATTTCAGGCTAGAGGCTGTGTTACCTTCGCATCAACTTAATCGCTTAGCATATTACTCTGCGTGCGAGGTAATATTCCCTCCGTTGGCGTCGGTCCCCAGAAGTGAATACCTACAGCTCAAAACCATAAGCGCTTGACCCAATTCAGAATACCAGCACTTGGGGGGTCACTAAACGTCTGAGAAATGCAGCTTTCTTCCAATACTCCACGTCATATGGAGAGGCAAGAGGGGTCAAGCGATAGCTTGGGTGCCATTGAGCTCTCAGCAGGAATTCGGGAGCGAGTGTCCAACAGCGGAGGACTTGCTCCGGATTAGTCTCTTATCTTAGTTTGATATTTCTTATCAGATAAGAAATCTTCTCGTATCTTATCTCAGATAAGATCTCAACCTCAGTCTTAAGCGCACTGCAATGCAATTAAATATTTACTACAGGATCTATAGAAAAGAGAATAAAAACTCTAGAATATCTGGTAGACTATTAAATAATTCAATAGCTATTATATTGTCAGCTAACCTCACGTCTACATTGGTTAATGCAGGATTCCCATAATCGAAACAACATACGTCTGCCTGGTCTTTACAAATATATCTTTATCTACATTACAATTTAGATAGACTTCATTGCTTTAAAGCATTATTACCCTCGCAGCTATATTGATAAATAAAACTTAAAATAATTTAACCATTTTATAAAAACCCTACCTAAAGTTCCCTATTTAAGAAAGGTAATAATGCAATTAATTTATCCTCTACACTCGCTCCGCCTCAAGTTACCCTGTATCTTAGGAGTATTACAAGGATGACTAATATATTGTGTGACATCGATGATCTTCATGCCAATTAAGCGTACGAGTTAGCTACGGTTAACCCCGGAGTCATCTGCATACAGTTTCCCTATTTTCGCGTTAATGATACGAGATTTTGGCATCGACTTGCCCGGAGCAACGACCTCCGACCCTTCTCCCGCTGCCGGTCCAATGCCCCCATCGGCTCCGTTTGCCCCGAACCAAGAATATTGGTCACGCTCACGTTTGGGGATTTATCCTCTAACCAAACCGAGCGCAAAGACCCCACGGCACGTTAACGAATCTGGGGTAGATCCGGGGTAGAAAACCCGCAGACACGCAGCGGGCATCGGCCCAAGTCTCCCCCACAAGCAAGTTTTGGGGTTGAATGGTACGAGTTCCTCGGCTCATCTACCGGAGAGGAAATGTCACTGCAAGCCTTGGTGCACCCCACAAAGTCGGATTGATAGATATAAAGGACTGTGGAGATGATCAAACCGAAACACAAACATCAGACTCAACCAACTTCACTTCTATTTGAGCAAAGTCTGCTTCTTTCAAGATGTCAAAGCAAGCTGCCGAAGAAACTCACATCCCCGACGCCGACGCCAATGACTTCCAAGGTCTCGTCCTCGCCGATGTCATCCCCCGCGACCGCAAGCCATGGTACTCCGACTGGACATTATGGAAGCTCAACCTCCTCCTCCTCAGCGGTCTCTTGACCCAAACCGCCACCGGCTTTGACGCGAGCATGCTCAATGGAGCGCAGTCGCTGCCGCAATGGCAGCAATATTTCGGCGAACCCAAGGGAACGCGTCTTGGCGCCATGACGTTTGGACCCAACGGTGGTGTACTCATTTCGATCCTCATCTCTTCCCAGCTGTGCGATTGGCTTGGACGAAGAAAGCCCATTTTTATCGGATCGATTACTATCATTGTTGGCGCGATTGTTCAGACTTGCTCGTATAATTATGGCATGTTTGTTGCTTCTCGCTTCATCATCGGTTTCGGTCTCGGTATTGTTTCCACTGCGGCACCTCCTCTCCTCTCCGAAGTTACATACCCGACACATCGCGGAAAGATGACGTCTTTCATGATGGTCTCGTGGCCACTTGGTGCTATCATTGCTGCTTGGGTCACGTACGGTAGCTTCCAGATGCAGAGCTCTTGGGCATGGCGTCTTCCCAGTCTTCTTCAGGGCGTTTTCTCTGTTGTTCAGGCTTCATTGGTCATGTTTGCACCCGAGTCTCCTCGATGGCTCATCTACAAGGGCCGTTACCAGGAGGCTAAGGACATCCTCGTCAAGTGGCATGGTTACGGAGATCCCAACTCGAGACTTGCGCGATTCGAAATGGCCGAGATTACAGCGACTCTCGAGATCGAAAAGGTCCAGAAGAAATCGCGCTGGGCGGAATGGATCTCTACTCGAGGCAACTGGCATCGATTCTTCCTTGCTCTGTACATACCTGCCATGTTGCAGTGGTCTGGTAATGCCCTCACTTCTTACTATCTCGCCAAGGTTCTCAACTCGATCAACATCACCGACCACAAGACCCAGCTTCTGCTCAACGCCGGTCTCCAAATCTGGGGCTTCCTTTCAGCTGTCGTATTCGCCACAATGATTGACAAGTTTGGTCGACGAAGGCTCTTCCTTGTTGGCATGTCGGGTATGGGTGTATCATACATCATCTGGACAATCTGCTCTGCCCGCAACCAACAGGAGCATTTCGAGCACATGGGCTACGCTGGTGCAGTCTTGGCCATGATATTCGTCTTCTCATTCTGGTATCATGCCTGTTCTCCCATTGGAGCCACTTATATCATGGAGGTAACACCATACTCGCTTCGTGCCAAGGCATCTATGCTGTACCAGCTCACGGGCAACTTGGCGGGTGTTTACAACGCTTTCGCCAACCCCGTGGCTATGGAAGCTATTGCTTGGAAGTACTACATCGTCTGGTGTGTTGCGATTGCTATCCACATGACCTTGATCTTCTTCTTCTTCCCAGAGACAAAGGGCTATTCTCTTGAGGAGGTGGCAGAGATATTTGATGGACCTGATGCTCCTGTTGGTGCAAATGCGATTGAGCAGAAGAAGATGGATGACATGGCGATGCACAAGGAGTGAGAGGCAAAGGACTTGAGGGCTTGATTTACTAGTAGAGGCATGAGTAGAAAGGAAGTGAATTGACTATTACGAGCTAGTGTACTAGCCCAGTGACTACCATCAATACAGTTATCGGAATGATACCGAGATTCCCCAAGATCCAATAAGTTACGCAAGGAAAAGGTTACAAAAAGAAAAGTTCCTACACAGACAAACACTCGGCTGTCTCTCGCCCATCCATACTATGAGCTACCATTAATTGACCGTACTGGGAAAGAAAAGTGCATTGTTGAGACAGTTCACAACATTATTGCCGTTACCCTGAGTAATGCTCAAGCAAGTCGACGCCGCTCCTTCTCCGAACGGCCCAAGAGCATCGTCGCAGGCATCAAGGTTCAAGGCAAGCTGAACGGCGTTCTGCCCAGCTAGGCTGGAACAAGCGGCTGGGAGTGTCGTGATACACACCCCATTGAGGGCATTGTTCAGGCAATTGACGACATTCGAGCCGGGCGTGAAGAGACCGATACCGGAGGTAGTGCAAGACGCCACGGGGCCTGTGTTGTAATTACCGAGTGCTTCTCTACAAGCGGGAGCGGCTAGGGCGATGGCGGCGGAACCAGTGACAGAGCCAATGTTCTGGCAAGCTTGAGGAAGTGTGAAACAGGCCGGCTGAGGGGTTGGTGTAGGCGTAGGCGTGGGCGTGGGCGTAGCAGTAGCAGGGCAGAATGGAACGCCGGTAATGGTACCTGTGCCGGGGGCAAGACCTAAAGCAATCTCAAGACACTCAACGATGCTGACACCTGTTGTATCACCAGTGATGTCACCAGTGGAGAGACACGTAGCAGCACTTCCAGCGGCAAAGGGACCGAGAGCAACGCTGCAAACGGCAACATCGGCGACAAGCTCAAGACCATTGGAGTTTGCCAGATCGGCACAAGATTGGGGAAGAGTGGTGATGCAACGCTCTTCCAAGGCATCAACAACACAGTTGTAGATGCTCAAACCAGAAGTGCCAATGATGGGGTTGACCGCGAGACAGGAGGCAACGTTACCGACGGCATAGGGCCCGAGGGCAGTGGTACAGAGAGCGAGGACAGGGACAAGAGCCAGGCCGTTGGTAGTCGGGAGGTCTGCACAGCCAGCGGGGAGAGCCACGTCACAAGTACCCGTAAAGTTTGGCAAGGGGATACAATCAGTTACAGAGGAGGATGTCTCAGACTCAGCAGTGGTTGAGGTGGGAGCGGTGGTTGTAGGTTCCTCTGAAGTAGTTGAGGCTGCAGTTGTGGGGGGTGCGGTGGTGCTCGCCACAGTGGATGTGGGCTCAGCGCTGGTCTCTGCAGCCGAAGAAGTCTCAGCAACGGAAGAGGTCTCGGCAGCGGTGGAGGTCTCAGCAATAGAGGTGGTCTCAGCAGCAGAAGAGGACTCAGCGGCAGAAGAAGTGTCTGCAACGGAAGAGGTCTCAGCAGCGGTGGAGGAAGCAGCAGATGATGTCTCAGCGACGGAAGAGGACTCGGCAGCGGAAGAAGTCTCGGGAGCTGAAGAGGTCTCAGCGACGGAAGAAGTCTCAGCAACGGAAGAGGTCTCGGCAGCGGTGGAGGTCTCAGCAATAGAGGTGGTCTCAGCGGCTGAGGAGGACTCAGCAGCGGTGGAAGTCTCAGCAACAGTGGAGG